>JAMXBD010003122.1:0-138548 GCA_024138025.1 Combretum micranthum | reverse complement strand
AACCAACAAATGCTAATGCTCCATCCCATCGTGATATGAATGAGTTCAATTTCATCTTCACTTCCGAATAATCAATTTATACCAATTCTTTTAAGTGATCAATCAATAATCGCAGACAATCAATTCTAATTCATCTATACAAGCAATATTAATCACTCGGCTTCGATATTCTTACATTCCATTTCTCATATCAACAACAAGCATACATAGTCCCCGTTCTTCCCCATCATGCATATCCATTTTATCTTTACCAAATTCTAGCGCAACTATTATTACAATCATACAATAATGAAATCGGAAGTAATACTCACTCGGCCATTGGATCACCGGTCTCTTAGTACAAGTAATCGTGGTAAGGAATCGTCGATATTGGTCACCTAAAAAGGAAGAAATACCCTAATAAGTATTTCATCACTTAACTAGTCCAAGCTATCTCATACAAACTATCAAATTCGTAATTCTCGTCCTAAGCGGAATTCCAACTTAAAACGGCCATAACTTGGTCATTTTAACTGGAATTGCAAATTATATATCGATTTCTATCTACTTCGAAAGATCTATCTAATTCTAATATTTATTTAAGTTTCGAAAACTTTGAAGCTTCGAAGAGTCGGATCAGATTAGGACAGTAGTAAACTTCAATTCCGAAAAGATATTTTTGTAAATGTTTGTAAGTTCCTATTATATAGATTAGCTATACATGCAATATGAATGATTTCCTAACATGAATGAATGAATGAGCTTAATGTATGCATGATCTTGATGATTTTTGCTAAAAGAAAATTTTATAACTCTTTATTTTGTAAGACTTCAAGGATAACTACATTTAAGAATACTAGTTTCCTAACTTCGATAACTTACTTATGTTTTGGGATTAATCCTTAAGAATTTCTAGTTATCTAAGTTAGAATTGAATCTTTATTATATCTATTACTTAAGTCCTTCATTTCTACATAAAAATTTCATTTTGCACTTTGTAAACATGTTTTCAAGTAGGGTAGATTCCAAAATCCGAATTTCATAAAAATTGTTTTTGTGGTAATTCCTTTAAGTAAAAATCATTTGATACTTTGAAAATTAAAGCTCAACCATGCCTAGCCACTAAGACTTCATTCCTTGTAAAACTTCTAATTTGAGTTTGAAAAATATGGATTTCCATGCCGCTATTCCATTATTACGAATTTTTTAAAATGACAACAACTCAAATTTTTCCTACTTCATTCCTACTCCTTGTTCTATATATTTTTCTTAGCAAATCCCATCTTAATTTATCAAAATCATTACTTGATGATACCTATGACCTAAACTCTTCATTTTTCATATAAAACACAAGTTTTGGAGTTGATAAATGGGTTTTTAAGGCATGGTCTTAAAATCGTCCGAATTTACAAATTTTGGATAAAGTCAATATTCATACTTTATGCCTACAATGCATCATGCATATATGTATTACCTACAAGCTATTGTTATGAAGGTTATGAGATGATCTACCTATATGTATACATATAGTACCAAGAATTCTTTTATGAAAATATTTACTTTGCAAAATTTTGAATTTTACTAGACTTAAGAAAAATAGTTTTTCTTCTTGTAAAATCATACTTGCTTTTATCAAAACTCAACCTTAGTGACATTATAACCATTACCTTCATATTTCAATAAAAACCTTCATTTTGGGTTAGAAAATAGGTGTTTACATAGGTGGTTTGCCTAAGTACGAATTTTACAAAATTTTAAAGAATGAAAACATTGTTTAACCTATTCTTGGAAACCATTTGTTATTCTAGGATTATATTTTGATAAACTTCTCTTATCCTTGTCAAAACTTGGTCTTTGTTATATATATTCACTAGGACTTCCATTTTCCTATAAAAATCATCATTTTGGCATTTGGAAATGAGTGTTTAAATAGTGGCTATTTTGAAATCCGAATTTTGAGAAATTCATTTGAGCTTGTTTGCTTTGTAAAACTCATTTAGTCTTTCAAAAACCATTTCCTAAACAAACCTACCCTTCAGGCTTCCATTTCCTTAAATAAAATCTTATTTTGAAGTTGAAAAATGGGTTTTCAAAATTGGTCTTTGTTGAGATCCAAATTTACAAAATTTCTTTTTAGATATATCTTTTGATAAAATCTACCTAAACTTATGAAAATCCATTCTTTACATATCCTATCTTAAGAGCCTTTCATATCTTGAATAAAAACTTCATTTTTGAGTTGGAAAGCATGTTTTTTAAATATGCCTTGGCCAAAATACGAAAATGAGATTTTTATTTTGAAAATAACTTTTGAAAATCACATTTGACTCTTGTAAAAAGAAGCCTTGATGATATACATACATTAAGCCTTCATTATCTTAAGTAAAAACTTCATTTTGACACTTGGAAAGTGATTTTTAAATAGGGGGCTTGCCTAAATACGAATTTCACTATTTTTGTTTGAGCTCAAAATCAAGATCTACTCTTAATATGAACATAAATATAAAAGAAACCCATGGTAGTAAACTATAAACTCATAGATCTAAACTTTACTCATCAAAATCACTCATTTGTGTTATCTATACCCTAAGTCCTTCATTTTAAATGAAAAATACACATTTTGAAGTTGAAAAATAACTTTTCTAAATATGGTTCCATTTTCATCTGAATTTTCAAAAATGTTTTTTGTTGAAAATAAAATAGATCTTGAGTTTCCTAAAACCTTCCTACTATCATCATGCCCTATAAGTTGTTTATGAACATAAAACAAAAGTCTAATGCATTTATGAACTCAAAACACTAGATCTAGTTTACTATACTAGTTGTAGATGCATGAACATCATGATGGACATGTGGATGATGAATATATGCATAAATCATAAGCAATAACAAAAATAATAACTTCAAATAACAAGATCTATGGCATAAACGAAAATCAAAGCTACAAAAAGTTAGATCTACAAAATGTAACTACTTTAAACAAGAAAATAATAATGATACAAGATAATAATCATAGAGAAAAGGAGTATTTCATTTTGGCATCATCATCCTTAGCTTTTAAGCTTATGGAATGTCATTGGATGCATGAAACTCTCATTATACTTTACCTATATCACTTGTGGAAGCTTTGGACAAGAGTTTTATTCAAAAATCTTAAAGAAATATGTGTGGGAGCTCAAAAATGGAATGGGGGCAGCTTGTGTTCTTGAAGGAACAAGAACAAAATGAAGAAAAGAGACGAAAAAGAGAGAGAAAAAGTTAAGGAATAAGAAAGGGTAAAATGAGTAAATGAAAGAGAGAGAGAAAATGACTGTATTAAATGAATGAAAGAAGAAAAAAATAAAACAAGGCAGATTCTGGGGGGTCTCACCTGAATTTGGAAGAGGAGAAGAGAGGAATTTGTTGAAATTTGACTTGAAATTAAATTGTGTAATTAATGGTATGTGTAGCTTTTGAAGAAGGATTGAAATATTTATTTTAGTCAAAATAGGAGTAAATTAAAGGACAATGGCAGCCATAAAGGAGGGAAAAATCTGCCATGAAGTGTGGGACAAAGTGTAGAAAGATTGAAGTGAAAAGGAAGTGATGTGTGTAAGGTGTACTTGAAGTATGGGTTGGAAAAAGTGCTTTTTATTAAGAAAAATACAAAATAAAATTAGGAAAAATATTTTTAAATAAGTGGCAAAATTTTCATAAATAAAATTAAATAATTATTTGAATTATTTTAGTGTTTTAACAAATATGTTACCGGTATGATCAAAATACGCGAATATTGGCTATAAATGATATTTTTTATAACTCGAAAAATTCTAAAAAAAAATTTATGAAAATAAGAATATTTTTCAAATATTTTCAATTATTAAATTAATTTACTTTATTTTTAGTATTGGGTCTTAAACAGAATCTGATCCCGTAAAAACCCGAAACGAACTAAATTTTAGAAAAAAAAATTTCTATAATATATAAAATATTTATCTAAAAATATAAGACTTTATAAGAATAATAAAATTGTGTAATGAAATAAAAATGAATAGTGCAAAAAACTAATTAATTACCGGTAGTAATGAAAATACGATAAAATGTTATAACTATAACTTTTATAACCCGAAAAATTATATAACTGATATATTTAGAAATCTTATTAAATTACGAGTCTAATGATACTATTGGTATATTTTTGATATCTCGAGCACTGCGATACACTTTTCGAAGTCTGTATCCGAACGGGTTCGAAATAAGTCAAAAATTTACCAATCTGATATTTTTAAGCAAACTTTACTACGAGCTATTCTACATATTTAAACTACACCTTAGCCTCTAGGGTTGATGGCATGAGATTACTGGACTTAAACTATTGTATTCCACTCAGGGTTTCCGGGTGATTTTCCAGTTTAGATCTTTGCTAATTTAGAAACTAATATTTTATGTTTATACAACATATTTGATCTGAGAAATTTATTTTAAATTTGATTTTTGTAAGTTTTTAATATCCCTCGACGTTTTCAGAATTCTTTGAATTGAGTTTTATTTCCGAAGGTTAATCATTATTTACTTTTTAATAATTTGTTTTTGGGCTTTCTATCACCCGATTTTATAAGTCGGAGTTATGTATAGAATTTATCGTACTTAGTGGTTTTAGAATTGAAGTATGTTGAGTTCTTATTTTATTTTTAAGAAATCTCATTTTCTCAAGATTAAGAAATTTTTCGGATTCGTTCGTGATTTAGGACTAGTTAAAGTTTGGTTTTAATTTGGAGTGATTTTTAGGGTTTATTTTCGAAGTCCATCTTAGAATCATTTACTGAAATTTTTTGAGGCTTACAATTGTTTTGTCAAGATTCAAGAAAATCATCAAGAAATACTCATTTTGGGTGTTTTCTTTAACTAGGTGATTCTGAGGAAGGATACCTATACCCTAAGGAATATTTTCGATTAAAAGGGTTGTGTGAGTGACCATCCGTGTAGAAGAATAGTCGACATGGCATCGTGAGTTTTTTTCCTTAAAATGCTTTACTTGATTGTACTTGTAATCTAGTCACATTAGAATTAAGAAAAGACAAATGGATATGTATGTAAGATAATTTGTTGAACGGATCCTAAGAATATCGAGGCCGGAATTGATTTAATGTTTGTTTTAGTATAACACTTGATTTGTATGAGATTATATGATCACCCTAAATTCAATAATAATGATGCTATGATATCATAAATAAATGGATTCATGCATACCATGAAGTGAGTCACATTGCGTTGGGTTATTATCCTTGGGTGAGAAGGGTTGTAGCTTAGGTCGAAAGCAACACTTAGCGGAGTGATCGAAAGCGATTGCTTGGCGACATGAAGGAAATGCTTGTCGGAAGATCCGAAAACAAGGCTCAATTCAAGTAGACTTCATATGCTTGGCGATATCGATCGAAAGCATAAATCTTTTTAACTAAAACTACTTGTTTTGAGGTTACGTATCACCAAACCTCGAATGGAGAGCGTAAATCCATTCAACATATAATTCCCGGAAAACTATATGCCTTATTTGCCTACATGTATGTTGCATTTTATTTGTTTGCTTAAATAACTTGTCTGAATTTCATTATGAGAAGTCATTTATGGAAATAGTTCTCACTAAGCCTATTAGCTTACACCCTTATAGATATCTTTTACAGTTCACTTATTTGTGGTTGAGGCCACATAGGCCTTGCAGTCAGGTATTTCCCTTTTGGTTAAGGAATTTCAAGATGAAATTTAGTGTTTGATAAGATGTAGAAATACTCTTGTAATAGATTTGTGACTGGGGGAAAACGCCCCTAAGTTTTGTAAGACCATTGTTATGAATAAATAAATATTATGAATCCTCTTTTCTTAATCTGTTATTATATCTTCTTAAGCTTCATAATTCCATAGATGGTCCTCTAAATTTGTGAGAGCACGCCTTACACTTAATATCAAAACTTCTGGGAGTGGCTAAGGTTGTCATACTTAAGCTTTAATGTTGAGTGTGGCGAACTATTACGTTTAGGGTACCTCTTAGGGCGTGACAGAAAGGGTCTATTCTTATAGCTATGCCTAGTTGCAAATGACTCATTACACTAGAAAGCGTTAGCAATTCTTATGCTTTTCATCTAGTTCATCTAATGTGAAATGTCTGGTTGAGCGATTTATAGCGGGATTGGTGTATGTTTGGGTTGCCATTTGTGGCTTAGGCTTTATTAGTCCAGTTGGTTAGTTGGATGTTTGGGTAGGTCTATGGTAAGGTAGTGTTTTTTGGATTGGGAAGTGGTTAGTTTGTGTGTTACCAGGATGGTTGGTTTTTGGTGGTCTGTATGGCAACTTGGTAGCAGTAAGAGTGGTTTCTTGTTGTTTAGCAAGTCTATAGGCATCCTGTAAGGATTAGGGCTGGAACATGCAAATTGGTTATTGAATTTCGGGTTTAAGGCCACTTAGGAAGCAACTTATCTTGTGGGTTTCAAGTAAATGCATTAGGGCTGTCAAATACTCATATTCGACCTAATATTCCTCCAACGTTCCTTGCCGAAGTAATTCCTTAAGTGCAGCCATAGGGCCATCAAAGGTTCCAGTACCAAACCTTTGTTGTAACCCTAACGTAAACTCTTCCCTACTGATAGGAGTAGGAGAATTTTGGTTTTGAACGAAAGAATGATACTAATGCAATGTTAAATCTTCTAAATGCATAGCAACCACTTTAACCATTAGATTGCAAGGAGTATTTTCTAATTCAAAGAAATGCTCTGGCTTAATCAACCAAGATTTTAAGTCCTCATCAGAAAATGTAGTGATATGAACCACGCCAATCTATCGATGAAACCCGATATCAATCCGTTTGATTTCAATTCCCAAGACCTTCTATGTTTGTATGGAGACCACGACCCGTTGTCTATAAAGAGACAAGAACCTTGGTGTAAAATGAAGATGCCACAATCGAAAGATGGAAATCTCGATTGATAAGTCAAAAGCGAATGCCACAGATCAAATCCAATAAGTTCAGAGTTAGTTCAGTCAAGAACCAAAGAGAAATTATCTCAATTTTCATAAAATGTATTTTATATGTTCATACAACCCATAAGACTTACATATAAAGACAAACAAGAAGGAAAACCAAAAGTCATAAGGAAAATTCGTAACTTAACATAAGCTGGCGCCCTAAAATAAAGGATCGCAACCATTTCAATTTGGAGAAAATAAAACAAAAGACAGTGGGTCTATGCCTGCCTTTAGACCAGTGGCGTAGGGAGGTCAGCCAATGGCGTAGCAGGTCGGTCGGCGGCGTTATAGTCCTCCATCTTAAGCCATCCAAATTTGACGTTTTCTAAGCTGTCTTTAATCAAGTAGGTCGGCGGTGTAAAGTCTAGCTTTGCCCCAATTTACTTGATTCATGATTTGATTCATTCCCGAGCTTATCTTGATGATATTGATTAGTTTAGGATCATTCAGGATGGTGTGCAACTCCTCTAGAACTGTTCAAACCAAACTATTGAGTGCTTCTTTGAATCGCTTAACCCGAGTCCTTGAAGCGGGTCCAGGTGGCATCACAAGCGGGTCTATTCTTGATCTACGAGCTACATTCTCATCATGTAAGGAAACCCAAGTGGGTAGCTCTAGAAGGTAACTGATAAGATATTTCATCTATGCCAAGAGGATCCTTCATTACTGCCTTAGCTTTGCTTTCTTTGGAGCCACTGAGCGGTGCCAATATTGACTGCTTCACCTAAATTGCCAAACTGCATTTGATTGGGACTAACAACGTCATTAGCTTTCTTTTGCAAGTCTCCTAATGTAGCTTCACATCAATCTAATGCAATTTGTTGCTGCTGCTTGAATAACTTAGTCAAAGTCTTGAGTAATTACTCCTCCTGGTCCTTAAGCAAGGACTTCACAGTTTTGTCTATGCTCTAACTGCTGCAAGTCTTGACCATCCACCCACTGAACGCTCTGATACTAATTGGAGTGTATTTTACAATAATTTTTGTTAGATTAGACACATTCAACGCTAAATGCAGAGGATACACACATTTGGGAAGTAATGTTTATATTTTTCATTAATTTTTTTGGGTCATTACATTGTAATATATAAGTGCAATGACCGGAAAACTGTTACAACAATATTCCCATGTAATTACATATGATAGATGGCAAAATCTACTTAACTATAACTATTATATTTAGTAATATTGAAACTAACTCTGTTATTTACGTAATGCCTATTGTAAATATTCTCATGGCCCATAAGTCATAACCCAGTCCAAAGCCCAACACAATATGGCCCCCTCTTCGTTTCATTAGACTTTCCCAGCTCTTCAACATAACCCGATATTTGCTTTAGTTTGTATGGATCAACACGAGTTGAAACCTTTGTCTTTGTCTCATCCACTGTTTCACGAAACCCTAACTTCGCATTTTGCCTCACAACAGTAATTTAGTTAAATCCAAATTTTTCTTGAAAATATACCATAATGTGTGTATGGGAACGTTTTATACGGACTGGTGTAATTTAGGCTATTGAAGAGAGAGAGAGAGAGGACTAATTTTGACTCATTGACGATATTGATCAGTAAAGATAAAGGCTTGTGGGTGCAATAAATGTCAAGAATTATAAAATGGTTCAGTGGTTAGTGCATGAATATAAGTTTAAAAGGCCTGGGTTTGATTCTCCTTGAACAGAATGTTATAACTATCTTTATAAAATGAACATCCGGAAACCCCCAAAAAGTGCGAGGAAGAAAGAGAACGTGCGGAAAATTAGAGAAACTGAATTGAAGAAAAGAAAATTTGGATAAACTCAAAATCTTATCATATCTCGATGATTCTTATCATTATTTACTTAAAACTTACTAAAATCTACTGAAAAATCATTATGGGTAAGATTTATGAAAGAACATCATCATAAAAATTGATATCATGACTCATAGAAGAAGCTAAGAATTGGAAGAAAATTTGAACTGAACAATCCAAATCGTAAAATACTAATCCAAGATTTTCCTCATGGAACATCATCATCTAAACTTTCTTTTCTTTGAAAAAAGGAGAACAGACTCTCTCTCTTAAAAATCAATCTCTCTAATCCTTCAAACTCCACACCGCAGGACCAAGCGAGCTCACTTACCATAGAACCATAATCGAGTAACACGCACTGAGTCGTCAACTCAGTTGCACCAACCTTCTTCACACACCCATCGTCTCACCGTTCACGAGTCACTGCCGATCATTTCCCCATCCTTTCGTCACCGATAGAACATCCGCTCACCTTCTTTAACAACCCAAACCACCGAGTCGTCTAGGCCTAGTCATGTGATTGGGTACTAACCAGCCCATACAACCATTTGCACTTCACCGTAAACCACCGCTTCACCGTGAGACCATACCTCCATTGCAATTGGATTACCAGCACCAGGCTCAGACGGACTACATGCAAGTGTCGTAACTCGAATCTATGTTTCGTACAAGTGATCCTGCTCGTAATACATTTGCTATCCAGGTTGAGTTTGTAGCATGCATTCTTTTTTACGGCTTTTTTTTTTTTTTGCAATTTTTTTTTTTTTTTTACTATGGCTTTGTCAATGTGATTTTAGTTAATAGTTCCTCAAAGTTAAATAAAAATAATAGTAGGTAAAGTAGAATGGAAATAAATAAAATAAAAGAATAAAAAATTCGGAGAGACCATAATACATTTTTTACATTACTAACTTATTTTACTTTTGCATGTCGTAGACAAATTGGTTTGTTTTAAGAAGTCGTCACATTAATTCATTAAAATAACTGTCTTGTTCATGTTATCTCTGCGAGTAATTTGATTATTGACGGATATCGATTGTGGAATATATTTTTTGATGATTAGTAGTTGTCGAGTCTGGGTTTTCGATTTTCGGTTCGATTTCCTTTAATTCGATTCATACTGAATCCTAACCTATTCAATACGAATCATCGACTAAGAATTAAAGGATATTTTAAAATTTTAGAATATTTTGGAGTCGCCACTCGACTAAAGTCGAGAGAAAAATAAACCAAAACCAATTGGTAGGTTGATTTTGGTTTTGCTACTGATCTGCGAAAAAATCGTTTTTGAAAATGAGAACTAGAAATTAACATGAGTTCGGGGGCTAACCTATTAAAACCTAAACGGTTACCACTTTAACTTTCCAAATTTAAATTGCTTTCTTTTAAACCCTAACTTCAAAATCTAAACTATTTATCATGATCTAATTAACTAAACATATGTCTAATATGCACAAAAATATTAATCAAATTCCATCAATAATCATATATAATCTAAAAACTCAAAATATTCAAATTAATCAAATCTTATCAAATTCTATCAATATTTATATATTCTAAACTAAACAAATCAAATAAAATTCACAAAAATAATTTTTTACATATTTTAAGTCGCCCATTTAGGTGCCTACGTATCCGCTAATCGGGATCAGACCACACGTAGTTCTTTTAGAAAAATTTAATATGTGGGTTAATTTTAGAATTTTTTTTGAAATCTTTTCGCTTTAAGTTTATTAAATTTTATTAATTTTAACAAAATTAATTTTTCGATATGGATCCTAAATTTATCAATTTTATGTTTTTTTTTATAAAAATTAGACTTTTCTATGTGACAAAAATTTTGAACAAGAAATCATAACCACATATCATGCATATCAATTGATCCTACATATCATCAAGAATAAAAATATTATAAAGAATGTCAATATTTAACAAGCTAATTTTAACAAATAAATATTATGGCAAAATCAAGATTTATATATCATTGACATTATATTATGAAAGGCAAGATTTCAATGTGGTTTCATATATGGTGGAATCATAAAATTCAATGTTATTACAATCAAAATCATCACTGTACTATCATCATACATGATCACACAATTTCAAATGTTGTAAACCTAAAACTCTTAAAAAATTTCATATATTCTTTATGATTATGGCATGATTATAGTTATATTATCAATAACAAGATCTTAATGTAATTCTACGAACAAGTACCTAACAAAATTCAATTTTATCACAAAAAAACAAGATCATTATCATATTTATGCAAAAAAGATAGAACATTCAAAAACTATATCATAACAAATTAGATCATAAATTTCAAATTAATATTTTTAGAACAAGTTTATGAGACAAACATTCATTAACAAGAAAAGAAAAATTTAATTATAATGACTATACTATCATGATTAAAGCTATTACTAATTTTACTTATTTTGAAATTAAAAAAAAAAACACAATATATTCATAACAGATTTTGATATTATAATTATATCCTATTTTTTATTTTTTTCTATTTTATTTTCCTATTATTATTATTATTATATTATTATTATTATTATTATTATTTTATTATTATTATATCATCATAAAGGAAACAGGAACATGAACTTTACCTGGATGAAGGACGCCCATGGAAGTTGGCCGATGAAGACGTAGATTGGAATATCAATTGATCTTGGAATGAGGAACGCGCGTCGAAGCTGGAATGAGGAACGCGTGTGGAAGCTGGTCAAATCCGATCGGAATCAAGTCGCATGCAATTCTTCAGATTCGGATTGGCAACAAGCGACCGATGGACTTCAAAACCACGGATTCAGCTGGTCGGTGACGATGGGTTTTGGCAAAATTGACTTATGGAAATGGAAGTTCTCGACTTTCTGAGTATCAAATGCTTTTTTATTTTTCTTTTCTTTGTTTTTAGTCTCTTTGGTTCGTGTTCTTTTTCTTTCTATTTATAGAGCTAGGGTTTCATGTTTTATTTTGATTTTGATCCAAAAAAATTAGACTAAAACGGTTGTAATTTGCGATTAGCTGTCATTAGCATTATAATATTAACGTTCAAACACGTTGTGAGCCAAAAAAATGGATTTTTGAGCTTTTTTCGGAAGTGTAAAAACGAATTTTTTTAAAATTTCAAGTCCGGATTTGAAATTGTTATGGTTTATGAAAATATGCAAATTATATATCAAAATGAAGTACTCCATGTCTAGTATCAAAATACGTATTTGTTTTGTAAAAACGGGTTTGAAAACAGGTCAAAAATGGACTTGAAAACACCCCATCGGGCGGTCGGAGGTAGGAGATGATGAATAGTAAATTTTTTTTTTTTTACAATTTTTGAAATTATATTATACTATATTAATTATATATATATATTACATCTATTATATTTATTTCTATTAAATTGATTTATTTTTCTAATTTTCATTCCCAGTTTTAACATTTATAATTTGCAAAAATTCAATTAATTTAATTATGTATATACTAAGATTAGTACTTATTTTGACAAAAAATAAATGTCAAAATGAGGTATCTACAGCTGCCCCTCTTTGTGATGAGGTTTGTCAAAACCTATCACAAAGATAAAGTAGACCTCATTTTGGCTTTGACTTATTTGGAATTCCCATTTCTTGAACAAGGTGAGAGCTTTTTCATGTTCTGAAATGCTCTGTGAATTGGGTTGCTTCTTGAATTGGCACCTAATTTAAATAGGCGCTTGAGCTAGCTATGATTTGGTTCAAACGCGCTCCTTGAGCTAGCGTTTGTCTTAGATTTGATACAAGCACGGTCCTTGAGTTGGCACTTTATTTGGATAGGCGCTCCTTGACCTAGCCTATGATTTGGGTCAAACGCGCTCCTTGAGCTAGCATATGATTTGGCACAAACACGCTCCTCGAGCTGGCGTTTGGCTTAGATAATAGTATGTGTGCGCTCCTTGAGCTAGTGTTTAGCTCAAATGTAGTATGTGTGCGCTCCTTGAGCTGGCATTAACTTGGATATGCACTCCCTAAACTAGATCTCATGCTCTGATCCTTAAATCTCATGTCCTGAGATCTTGATTTCCCTTTGCTTCGTATGGCTTCTAGAGCCAATTTCCTAAAAGACATAATCCTAGCAATATATCCATTTTATTATCATTTATTTTTTATTATTTTTCTTTTTCAAAAACTTACCGGATTTTTATAGAAGTTTCTAAACTTGTCAGACCACTTGGTGAAGTCTGCTCATCACTAGGTTTATTCCGTCAGGCTAGAGTGCATTCATAGTGGCTATCCTTCGAATTGAGTATCTCTGTTTGTCTTTTGATGGTAATTGAATTCTTTTGATGGTCTTGATGTCGGAACGATACAGGAGATGGTTCTTAGAGTCTCCTTTACTTTGCAATTTCAGTTTATCGACTTCTTATGCCATTCCCCTTGAATAGGCATTTCTTTTAAGCAAAGATCAAATCTCAAAGCATTAAAATTGTTTTTTATAACTTTATCAATTGCTCAAATCTTTCTCACGGTATGCTCATGTTTTAAAAATTTGGGAGATATAAGGATGGAAGAAAACTTATCAATCAAAGTGGATGGTCAATGATTGATCTGATGATTGGGGACCACTAGAGATATCTTTTTGTCGATAGATAACAAAAATTAGATCACACATAGCCAAAGTAGTCAACGTATTTCTGAACTTGATAGAATTTTCATTAATTTCTCAAGAGTAGTACAACTTAATCGCATCAGAATTTACAGGATCTTTCAGATCTGGACCATCCACTCTAGTCAAAATTAGTGCACCACCAGGCAATACCCACTTTACTACATATGGTCCTTCATAATTAGGAGTAAACTTTCCTCTAGGATCTTGAACATTCGAGAGTACTTTTCTTAAGACTAAGTCTCCTTCTTTGAAATTTCTCGAGCGAACTTTCTTATTGAATGCTCGAGCGATTCTTTGTTGGTAAAGTTGACCATGGTATAGGGCGGTTATCCTCCTTTCATCAATGAGATTTAATTGATCAATCCTATTTCTCACCTATCCAGCTTCATTCAATTCGGTTTCTGCCAATATTTTGAGTGACGGGATTTCAACTTCAACTGGCAAAACTGCTTCCACACCATAGACTAATGAATAGGGGGTTGCCCCTGTTGATACTCTGATGGATGTTCGATAGGTCATGAGTGCAAAGGGTAGCATCTCATGCCAATTGTAAGCCCCGGAAAATTTCAGTAAATAATTTCAAGATGAACTTCGAAAATAAACCTGTCACGCCCCAAAGTGTGCCCTACACGTGACAGTCTGCCACACTCAACATTTAAACTCAAGTAAGACAACCTTAGTCTTTCCATGAGTTTGAACATCGGGTGTAAGGCTCGCTCTCAGCATTTATAGACCATACTTTGCTTCGTAGTAGCTTAAGGAGACATATATAGCAGTAAGAATGTAAATCATGACCGTCTTACAGAGAATTATTCTATTACATGAACTACGGGGCATACCCCCGATAACAATGTTAAGAATTCCCAAGCTCACAAAGTTCCTTGTATTATCCTTCGGACATTGGTTCCGGGAAACTGGATTAGAAATCCATTTCTACTTTTAGGTCCCGGCCTTAACAAAAGCTCCTCAACCTCTAAGAGTTGTACCTGATGTCCCCGAGTCCTCGGAGATAGCCAAAGGTATTCATACTGCAACAGGAAACTATTGGGGTATAAGCTACACTAGCTTAGTGAGTGAAAACTTCCGAATCACAATTAATACAAACATTCAAGCAAGTAATTAATCAACCAAGTGAAATGCATCAAATGAGTGAGTTTGACAAACATATGACCAGCCGGAAATCATATGTGGATGGACTTGCGCCCTCCATCCCGGGTTAGTAGATTTACGAATCCTGCGGTACGACGCCGTTTAAGCTCACGGTCAACTGAACAACATTTTGTTTTATGGATCACGATTAACCAACATACATTCGTTTTATGGATCACGATTAACCAACACATATTCATTTTGTGGATCACGAAAAACCAACAAATGCTAATGCTCCATCCCCATCGTGATATGAATGAGTTCAATTATAATTGAGGTCAATAATAGATTAATCCAATTCTTTTAGGTGGCCAAGCAATGTTCGCAGACAATCCATTCTAACTCATTTCTACACAATCAATAACTTATCACCCGGTTTCGATATTCCTTAAGTTTAATTTCGCATATCAACAACAGACAATCATAATTCCCAACTAACCCCATCATACATAATCATTCTTTTTATCTTTACCTAGCAACTAGTGCGGCTATCATTACAATCACAAGCAATAATTGAAATCGGAAGAGATACTCACTCGGCCATGGTACGCCGGTCTCTTAATAATGGTGGTCGGGTAATACGGTATTGTCGTGCTCGGGTTCACCTACCAAATAAGAATAGCCTAATAAGAATCTCATCACTAAACTAATTCAAACTATGTATCTAAACTACGCAAAATTGGAATTCTCGCTATTTGCGGAAGTTCCAACTTAAAACGACCATAACTTGGTCATTTTAACTCAGAATTTCGCAAATTCTATATCGATGTCTATCTACTTCAAAAGATATATCTATTTCTAGTATTATTTTCAAGTTTTAAAAACATTAAGGTCACGGAACAGTGGGATCAGTTCTGTTCTGTAACTTTTCCAATCCCAAAAAATTGTTTCGCATTTGATAAAAATGTTCCTAGTTGATGATTCATGTATAGATGGTATATGAATGAATTCCTAATATGAATATCATGTAATGAGATTAATATATGCATGGTTTTGATGATCTTTGATTATGAACTCTTATGAACTTCTAATTATTAAGAATTTTATGATGATCACTTATACAAAGCTATTCTTTCCAACCTTGCATTTCCTAGGGTCTTTATGATTTTATTCTTGGAATTTACTTGTTATTTAAATAAAAATGAGTTCTCAATGTCTATACTAATTATAAACTTCATTTTTGCATAAGAATCCACATTTTTCATTGGGTAAATATGTTGTTAAACAAGCTACTCACAAAAATCCGAATTTTGTAAATTTCCTTTCCTTGCAATTTCTTTGTGGGGAAAACTTGTTTAATGCATCAAAATTGAAGCTTCATTATAACTATTATCTAAAGACTTTATTTAACTCATAAAACATCCAATTTAAACTTAAATACTAGGTGTTCATTTAGGCATCATCCTAAAATACGAATTTAACTTCTAATCATTATCTCAATATTCTTCATTCTAACTTCGCTACTTGTTTTACATTTTTCTCATACCTAAACTCATCTAAACTTATGAAAATCATTCCTTAAGGGCATCTATTACATATACCTTCCATTTTTTATGCAAAACATGAGTTTTAAAGTGGTTTGGGTGGTGTTTAAGGTAGGGTTCCAAAATTATCCGAATTTTCAACTAAGCATTTCTAACCAAATATTTTCCTTTTCAAGTTTCTAGTCTTCTATACATGTAGATCTACCATCTAACCTATCCATACATAAACAAGGCTACATTTTTATGATTATCAATGCATGAAAATCAAAATGACCATATGAACATAAATGTAGATGAAGATGTGGATGTCTAAACACTAGATCTCCTAAATATAATGCATGAATCATGAGTTTCATGGCATGAACATAAAGATCTATGCAAGATTCCTACTTTACATGTATGAACAAGATGATATCTCAACAAAAACTCCTTTAAACTCTAGATCCACTTCTTGTGATGGCTTGATATTCTTGTACAAGTGTTTTCATGTCCTTAGCATATGCTCATTGGGATTAAGTGTGAAAAACACACAAGAATGATCTTGCCATCACAAGATTTAGGACTAACAAAGCTTGAAATCATCATCTAATGGATAATTTGAAGAAGAAAAGAAGATGAAACAAACTTGTGGAGGTGTGTGTATGTGTGTGTGTGTCACGGCTACAATAGGAGGAGAAGGAGAGGTTTTCCAACCTTTTCAAAATTTAGAAGAGTGAAAATGAAGAGAGAGAATAGAAGATGAGTTTATATATCAATGCATTAGGGTTTATTTGCAATAAAAATGAGTGAAATAAAACAAATTGGGGGGAAATGGGGAGGGGAATGCGCCGGCCATGTGGGGTTGTGTGTGTGTTGTGTGTGAGTGTTGAAATTTGATAAATTTGAAACTGTGTAATAAAATGTAATAAAAGTGATAATTTAATAGGAGAAAAAATTTTCTTGGAAAAGAAAATATAATTGAGTAGTTGTAAGGATGTAAGAATAGGGTATGGGTAGTGTGTAGTGTAGGTTGTACTTGTGAATAGTAGACAAGACATCTACTTTACCGGTTGTAACGAAAACACAGGAAAAGGCTATAACTGTAATTTTTATAACCCGGAAAATTATAAAATTGATATTTTTGGAATCCTTATAAAATTACAGTTCTAATGAATATTCCAGAACATTTTTCTGAGTTCGTGGTCCCAGGGCATGCTTTTCCGTAATTGAGCTCGGGAAGTCCCGGAATTGAAAAATTCCCGAAATTTGAAACTTTCAAAGGTCTAAAATACTTTAGAAATGATAATACATATTCATTTTCTTTATAAACTTCTTTCGTTATGAAATCGAAGAAGGAAAGCCGGATCTAGGGTTTCTAAGCTCCTCTCACTAAGCTTGAACCAGATCAATATAGGGTTTCGTCTTCCGGTTTCCGAACTTTGTTCAGTCACTATCCGGTCACTAGGGGAACTAGGGTATACATTATAAGAATAATAATAATAATAACAATTTAGGTAACTAATAATATTAAATCATACTGGAAGACTCACTAATTACAGTAGTAACGAAATACAAATAGACTTGCAAAATCAGATAATTTTAGCTATTTGAAAATTTGTAAAGCTAATAACTTAGAGATCCTATAGAAACATGAGTCTAACGGCATTAATAACATATTTTTAACATTTCGAATCCTAGGGCGCGCTTTCGAAACCGGTACTTGATCGGATTGGAATAGGTCGGAAATCTGTTGATCTCATCTTTCCAGAGTATCCTAGACTTAATACGAACCGATTACACCTTTTCCTCTTATTCCAACTCCTTGGTTTAGGAATACAAGATTGCCGGATCTAGCTCACGGAGTTTCTTGGGAGTTTTGGGGACTAGGTTCCCCGGTTGACTTTCCGGTTTACACCATTGCCATATAAAAACTGATATTTTGTACTTATATGACTTGTCTGATTGGTGAGATTTAATTTAAGGTCGATTTTTATAAGTATTTAATATCTCACAACGTTCTCGGAATTCTTTTAGATTGAGTTGTATTCCCGAAGGTTAATCACTATTCACTTCTTAACAATTTGTTTTAGGGCCCTATTATATCCGAATTTATAAGTTGGAGATAAATATAAAATTTGTCGTACGTAGAGGTTTTAGAATGGAAGTATATTAGGTTGCTATTTTATTTATGAGGTTCCTTATTTTTCTCACGATTCATAAATTTCCAGATTTGTTCGGAATTTGAGACTTATCGAAGTTCGGTTTTAATTCAGAGTGACTTTCAGGGTTTTATTTCCAAGGTCCATCTTTAGAATTATTTACTGAAATTTTCCAAGGCTTACAAAACCCTAAAAATCACTCCAAATTAAAACCAAATTTCAACTAGTCCAAAAACACGAACGAATCCAGAAATTTCCGAATCTTGAAAAAATTAGAATCCTTAAAAACAAAATAAGAACTCATCATACTTCAATTCCAAAACCACTACATATGATAAATTCTATACGTAACTCCGACTTATAAAATCGGGTAGTATAAAGGCCAAAAACAAATTATTAAAAAGTAAATAATGAAACTTTCGAAAATATAACTCAATTCAAGAATTCTGAAAACATTAAGAGATATTAAATACTTACAAAAATAAAATTTAAAATAAATTTCTCAAATTAAATATGTTGTATAAATATAAAATATTAGTTTCGGATTGGCAAAGATTTAAACCGAAAAAATCACCCGAAAACCTTAACTGGAATACAATAGCTTAAGTCCGACAATCTAGCGCCCTTAACCCTAGAGGCCAAGGTGTAGTTTAAATATGTAGAATAGCTCGTAGTATATAAGTTTGTTTAAAAATATCAGATTGGTAAATTTTTTACCTATCTCGACCCCGTTCGGATACAGACTTCGAAAAGCGTGTCCTGGGGCTCAAGATATCAAAAATATACCATTAGTACCGTTAGACTCGTAATTTCATAACAATTCCAAATATATTAGTTATATAATTTTTCGGGTTATAAAAGTTACAGTTATAACCTTTTATCGTATTTTCATTACTACCGGTAATTAATTAGTCATTTGCACTATTCACTTTTATTTCATTACACAATTTTTTATTCTTATAAAGCCTTATATTTTAGATAAATATTTTATATATTATAGAAAATTTTGTTTTTCTAAAATTTAGTTCGTTTCGGGTCTTTACGGGATCAGATTCTGTTTCAAACCCGATACTAAAAATAAAATAAATTAATTTAATAATTGAAAAATATTTTTATTTTCATAAAATAATTTTTTAGAATTTTTCGGGTTATACAAATATCATTTATAACTCATATTCGCGTATTTTGATCATACCGGTAATATATTTGTTAAAATACTAAAATAATTCAAATAATTATTTAATTTTAATTATAAAAAATCTGATACAAATATTTGGAATAAATTTTCTAATTTTATTTTATTTTATTAAGAAAGTACCCTTACAACCCATACCTTCAAGTACACCTTACACATATCACTTTCTTTTCACTTCAATCTATCTACACTTTGTCCCACACTTCATGGCAGATTTTTCCTTCTTTATGGCTACCATTGTCCTTTAATTACTCTTATTTTGACTAAAATAAATATATTCTACTCCTTCCTAAAGAAGCTACATTATACATTTATTACATAATTTAATTTCAAGTCAAATTTCAACAAATTCTCTCTCTCCTCTTCCTAATTCACGTGCAGCATACTCCACTCCTTGGCTACCTTGTTTTATTTTTTTTTTCTTCTTTCATTCATTAATACACTCATTTTCTCTCTCTCTTTCATTTACTGCTCTTTCCTTTTTTCATTCCTTAACTTTTTTTCTCTCTTTTTCCTCTCCTTTCTTCTTCATTTTATTCTTGTTTCTTCAAGAACACAGTTGCCCCCTTCTTCTTCTATAAGCTTCTACACATATTTCTTCAAGAATCTTGAATAAAACTCTTGACCAAAGCTTCCATAGGTGATATAGGTAAAGTGTAACAAAAGTTTCATGCATCAAATGACATTCCATTAGCTTAAAAGCTAAGGATGATGATGCCAAAGTGAAACACTCCATTTCTCTATGAATTTTTCTCTTGTATCATTCTTATTTTCTTGTTTAAAGTAGTTATATTTTGTAGATCTAACTTTTTGTAGCTTTGATTTTTGTTTATGCCTTAGATCTTGTTATTGAAGTTATTATTTTTGTTATTACTTATGATCTATGCATATATTCATCATCCACATGTTCATCATAGTGTTCATGCATCTATAACTAGTATAATAAACTAGATCTAGTGTTTTGAGTTCATAAAATGTATTAGACTTTGTTTTATATTCATGGATAACTTATAGTAGCATGATGATAGTAGGAATGTTTTAGAAAACTCAAGATCTATTTTATTTTCAACAAAAATCATTTTTGAAAATTCGGATGAAAAATGAACCATATTTAGAAAAGTTGTTTTTTAACTTTAAAATGTGTATTTTTCATTTAAAATGAAGGGCTTAGGGTATAGATAACATAAATGAGTGATTTTAATGAGTAAAGTTTAGATCTATGAGTTTATAGTTTACTACCATGTGTTTCTTTTAGATTTATGTTCATATTAAGTATAGATCTTGGTTTTGAACTTAAACAAAAATAGTGAAATTCATATTTTGGCAAGACCCCTATTTAAAAACCACTTTTCAAGTGTCAAAATGAAGTTTTTACTTAAGATAATGAAGGCTTAATGTATATGTATCATCAATACTTCTTATTACAAGAATCAAAGGTGATTTTCAAAAGTCATTTTCAAAATAAAAATTCTATTTTAAGATTTTGGCCAAGGCATATTTTAAAAACATGTTTTCCAACTCAAAATGGAGTTTTTATTTAAGAAATGAAAGGCTCTTAGGATAGGATATGTAAGGAATGGATTTTCATAAGTTTAGATAGATTTTATCAAAAGATATGTCAAAAAATAAAATTTGTAAATTCGGATCCCAACCAAGACCAATTTTGAAAACCTATTTTTCAACTTCAAAACAAGACTTTTATTAGAGAAATAGAAGCCTTAAGGTATAGGTTTGATTAGGAAATGGTTTTTGAAAGACTAAATGAGTTTTACAAAGAAAACAAGCTCAAATGAATTTCTCAAAATTCGGATTTGAAAATAGTCACTATTTAAATACTTATTTCCAAGTGCTAAAATGATAATTTTTATAGGAAAATGGAAGTCCTAGTGAGTATATGTAGTGAAGACCAAGTTTTGACAAGATAAGAGAAGTTTATTAAAATATAATCCTAGGATAACAAATGGTTTCAAGAATAGGAAACAATGTTTTCATTCTTCAAAATTTTGTAAAATTCGTACTTAGGTAAACCACCTATTTGAACATCTACTTTCTAACCCAAATGAAGGTTTTTATTGAAATAATGAAGGTGATGGTTATATAGATCATCAAGGTTGAGTTTGATAAAAGAAAGTATGATTTTACAAGAAAAAAAAAAACTATTTTTCTTAAGTCTAGTATAATTCAAAGTTTTGCAAAGTAAAGTTTTCAAAAAGAATTCTTGGTATTATATGTATACATATAGGTAGATCATTTCATAACCTTCATATATGCATGATGCCTTGTAGAAATAAAGTATGAAAATTGAGTTTATCCAAATTTTGTAAATTCGGATGATTTCAAAACCATGTCTTAAAAACCATTTATCAACTCCAAAACTTGTGTTTTATATGAAAAATGAAGAGTTTAGGTCATAGGTATCATAAAGTGATGATTTTGATAAATTAAGATGGGATTTGCTAAGAAAAATATGTGGAACAAGGAGTGGAAATGTAGTAGGAAAAATTTGAGTTGCTAGTCAACTTAGGAAATTCGTAATTTTGGAGTGAGATCATGAAAACACATACTTTCCAAACTCAAAATGAAAGTTTTATTGAAGAAATGAAGTCCTTAGTGGTAAGGCATGATTGAGCCTTAGTTTTCTAAGTATCCAATGATTTTTACATAAAGGAATCACTACAAAAATAAGTTTGGAAAATTCGGATTTTGGGATGAGCTAATTTTAAAAGCATGTTTACAAAGTATAAAATGGGAATTTTTATGTAGAAATGAAGGTCATAAGTAATAGATATAATGAGAATCAATTTTAATAAGGATAATTATATTTTCTTGAGAAATAAATCCAAAACAAATGGAGATGACCAAAGTTAAGAAATTAGTTTTCTTGAAAGTAAATAGCCATGGAGTTTTACAAATAAAAAGTTTCTAAAATTCCTTTTAGTAAACATTGTCAAAAGCATGCATACATCAAGCTCATAACATGCCATTCATGATAGGAAATCATTTATATTGCATGTATAATTGATTTGTCAAGTAGAAACATTACAAACAATTACAAAACTATCTTTCGGAATTGGAACTTGCTACTGTTCCGATCTGATCCGACTTTTTGGAAGCTTCAAAGTTTTCAAAACTTAAAATATAATATTAGAATTAGATATATCTTTCGAAGTAGATAGAAATCGATATATAATTTGCGAGATTCTGAGTTAAAATGACCAAGTTATGGCCATTTTAAGTTAGAATTCCTGCTTAGGACGAGAATTACGAATTTGATAGTTCGTATAAAATCGTTTGGATTAGTTTGAGTTGAAATACTTATTAGGGTATTTCTTCCTTTTTAGGTGACCCCGATATCGACGATCCCTTACCACTGGATTACTTGTACTAAGAGACTGGTGATCCAATGGTCGAGTGAGTATTACTTCTGATTTCATTTATTATATGTGATTATAATAATAGTTGCACTAGATATTTGGTAAAGATAAAATGGATATGCATGATGGGGACGAATGGGGACTATGTATGCTTGTTGTTGATATGAGAAATGGAATGTAAGAATATCGAAGCCGAGTAATTAACTATTGCTTGTATAGATGAATTAGAATTGATTGTCTGCGATTATTGATTGATCACTTAAAAGAATTGGTATAATTGATTATTCGGAATTGAAGATGAAATTGAACTCATTCATATCATGATGGCAATGGAGCATTAGCATATGTTGGTTTGTCGTTGTACCTTAAACAATTTTATAGTTTATAGTTGTCCGTAAGCTGAAACGGTCTCGATTTCGTACCGCGGGATTTGTTAATCTGCTAACCCGGGATGGAGGGCGCAAGTCCATCCACATATGATTTCCAGCAGGTCATATGTTTGTTGAATTCACGTGTTTGATGCATATCACTTGTCTGACTAATCACTTGATTGTATGATGTATTATAAATGTAATCTTGGAAGTTTTCACTTACTAAGCTAGTGTAGCTTATACCCCAATAGATGCTGAAATGAACAGGTTATCTCAAGAGTGCTAAGTGGGAACCAAGATGTTTGGAGCCGAGAATGACTTCGGGATTCCGACAAGGAATAAGAATGCTTGAAGTTATTAGTTAGGTTTAATGATTTTGTAAGCCTCGGAAAATTTCAGTAAATAATTCCAAAATAAACTTTAAAATAAACCCTAAAAAAAATCACTCCAAATTAAAACCGAATTTCGAAAAATCCTAAATCACGAACAAATCCAAAAATTTCTTAATCATGAGAAAATCTAAAATAAAATAAGGACTACAAAAGTCCTTAAGTCGAAAAAAACCATTACGTAAGATAAACTGCTTACCTAATCTATAATTCATAAAAATCAGGATAAAAATAAAACACAGTTATAATTTGCTAAAAAGCAAGTTAATCCATAACATGACAATTTGAAGGATCAGGAAATCACCAAAGGCCAATTCCATAACTAGGCTTTGGCACGATTAAGAAAACTTTATCTGCCAATAATAAACATAGACTTTGGAAATTCCCCAAACGACCAGACTAATAATCCTAAGAGACGAAAATCACAATAAAGCCCTAATGATCAAATCAAACTCTCAAGAATCATATAACGAGTCAGAAATTGAAATCTCGTAATCTTAAGAAGGAAGAATTCAAGAAACGAAATAACAAATTTAATAATCCTTAAGTTAACCAATTGTTCATAAAACCTTAAATCGAAGCAAAATAATTTCGAAAACAAAACACTATGAAGATCCTTTAACAAAAGCAAATTATAAAAATCAAGATTTCCCGAAAATCATTTCAAAAATCGATACTTGACTCAAACTCAAGAAAATCATATCCGGTAACCATTACCGATATAACTCCGAATATAATAATTCAATTCAGGATTTCTGAAAAGCAGTAACAGATATTGAGTACTTATAAAAATAAAATTTAAAATAAATTTCTCAAACTAAATACGTTGTATAAACAGAAAATCTCAGTTTCCAATTTAGCAAAGGTCTAAACCGGAAAATCATCCGGAAACCCTAACCGGAATACAATAGCTTAAATCCGGCAACCTAGCGCCCCTAACTCTAGAGGCCAAGAGGTAGTAAATAAGTAGAATAGCTTGTAGTAATATAAGTTTGTTCACAAATATCAGATTAGTAAATTTTTGACCTATCTCGAACCCGTTCGGATACAGACTTCGAAAAGCGTGTCCCGGGACTCGAGATATCAAAATATACCATTAGTACCGTTAGACTCGTAATTCCACGAGATTTCTAAATATATCAGTTTTATATAATTTTTCAAGTTATAAAAGTTACAGTTATAACCTTTTTTCGTTTTCATTTCTTCTGGTAATTGATTAGTTTTGCACTATTCATTTTATTTCATTACACAATTTTATTATTATTATTATTATTTTTATACCCTGGGTTTCCTAGTGATCAAGTAAACTTCGAAAACCGGAAAAATTGAAACCCTAAACCGGTTTAGTTCAAGCTTTGTGAGAAAGGCTTAGAAACCCAAATTCCGGCTTTTTCCACGGTTTCCAAATAAGAAACTTTTATAAGAAAAATTAATTTTGGATATAGTTCTTGATTATATTTCAAACCAAGAAAAGATCAGATTTTGAGAAAATTTCAACTCCGGGTCATTCCGAGACCCATTTATAGAAAAGCGTGTCCCGGAACTAGAATTTCAAAAATTTCTTTATGAATACTCATTTGAATCGAAATAAAATAAGGATTTCAAAAATATATTTTTCATAATTTTCCGGCTTACGAAAAATACAGTTATAGCCTTTTTATTCGTATTTCCTTACTACCGGAAATTAAATTGTCTTGTCAACTATTCACTACTATTCAAAAAGTACCACCTATACCACCTATACTACCTTTTAGCACACTCTACAATTCCAACCCTTACCATCACTCAAATCACTCCCTTTTCTCCATAACTTTTTGTCCCTTAACTTTCCATACAATTAATGACCTTTACACATCAATGTTAAATCAATCAATCAAAGTAAAAATTTTTCAAACTTCTTCCCTCCTCCCCATACATTGATTGGCGTGAACCCTCCCCATGAAGCTCCATTTTGCAAATTCTTTTAAATTATTTTAGTCTCATTTAACCTAATTCCACTTTATATATAAGCTACATTTTCTCTCTCTTCCTTCATTCACTCATTTTACAAACTTCACAAAGTGAAAAAGCTCTCAAAACCTCTCCTTTCCCCTCTTTGGCCGAAAGTTCCAAGCTCCCCACACACCCACACAACTTTCCATTTTCTCATTTCATCTCTTAAATTACTTCAAGTAAGTAAACTTTTACCTCTTTCCACCTTTAGATCTTGGTTATGGCTAAGTGATTCTTGGATATTTCAACCAAATGTCCCCATGATCTTTTGGTAGGGACAATGAGATATCAAGACAAGAATACCGAACCATTACAAAGTGGATCTAGCATTTAAAGGAGTTTCCATGTCAAAAGCTTTATGTTTATCCATCAAAAAGTATTTTAAACAAAAGATCTTTTATAAAAATATAGTTTTTATATTTTCAAACCTCATTTAAGCACTTGATATAGTAGATCTACCATTTTGCTACTCATAACCATGTAGGCATTTAAGGTTTTATTACTATTTTGTGTTTATGTGCATTAATAGTCTTTAATGCTTTTGTCTTTAGTAAATAACCTTCTTAATATATAGATCTATGGTTAGATAAGTTAATAAAGTCAAAAAGGAAAATACTTTTCAAGAAGCAAACTTGTGTAAATTCGGATGACTTTGTAAACCTAGGACAAAAACACTATTATCAACTTCTAAACATATATTTTATAAGAGAAATGAAGCCTATAGGTGATAGATAATGTTTGGTAATATTTTCATGAGTCTAAATGAGTTTTTATTAAAGAAAATGTTGGAAACAAGAGATGAAGTCCAATAGAAGTTTTGAGCTAAGAGTCTTGTAGGCAAAATTCGTAATAATGGATAAATGGTTAGAAAACACTATTTTTCCAACTTCAAAAATGGTATTTTCTTAAATAAATGAAGTCCTTAGGGTATAGGTATAATAAATACTTAAAGTTTTGAGTATAAAATATATTTTTCCTAGAGGAATCAACTTGAAAATGGAGTTTTCTAAATTCGGATTTTTGGAAACCCCCTAGTAGAAGACCCACTTAAAAGTTTATAAATGAGGCTTTTATTTAAGAAATAAAGGCCTTAGGATATAACTAATATGAGGGTCAAAATTCTTTAAGCAAAATAGAGTTTTCTTAAAAGAAAATCCTTGGAATATGTAGGTGTGACTAAGTGTAGTAAACTCACTTGTTAAACATTAATATGAAATGGTTTTCTAAGAAAAGTTTATGTAAAATATTTAAACCTAAAGAGCTATAAGAACTTAGGCTCATTAGAGTTCATATCATGACATTCATGATAGGGAAAATCATTACCATTGCATTTAGTTTCATTTTACACTTAGGAATCTCAAGTGCATTCATGAAAACCGTATTTTTGGAACGTATGTCACCGCTGTACAGATCTGATCCCTCATTTCCAAGGCTTAGATATTTTCAAAACTTGATTTAAACTTCATATTTAGAAAGCTCTTCGAAGTAGATAGAAATCGATATAAATTTGCGAGATTCCGACTTAAAATGACCAAGTTATGGCCGTTTTAAGTTGGAATTCCCGCTTAGGACGCGAATTACGAATTTGATAAGTTTGTATGAAGTCGTTGGATTAGTTTGAGTTGAAATACTGATTAGAGTATTTCTTCCTTTTTAGGTTATCCCGAGTTCGACGATTCCCTACCACCGGATTACTATTACTAGAAGACCGGTGATCCAATGGTCGTGTGAGTTTTTCTTCCCGATTCATTTATTGTATGTGCTTGTAAAGTAGTGCACTAGAATGTAGGACAAATGAATGGAATATGAATAATGGGGAATGATGGAAAATTATATGTTGATGATGATGTGAGAACTCAAATTAAGAATATCGAAATCGGGTGATAAATTTTGGTTGTGTAGTTAGCTATGATGGATTGTGTGAAAAATTGTTTGATCGCCTAAGTAAAATGGCTTAATCAACTACTTGGACTAATGCTAAATTGACATGTGCATATCACAAGGGGAAGGAGCATTAGCATTTGTAGGTTAGTCGTGAACCATAAACGACATCGAATAATGTCTAGGTTAGTCGTTGAACCATAAACGACATCGAATAATCGTAGGTTAGCCGTGAACCATAAACGGGATATTGTTAGTACCGCAGTAGTCGTTAATCTGCTAACCCGGGATGGAGGGCGCAATTCCATCCACATATGATTTCCGGCTGGTCATATGTATGTTAAACTCACATGTTTGATGCATACACTTGCTTGATTAATAACTTGCTTGAATTGTTGTGACATGAATGTTATTGTGGAAGATTACACTCACTAAGCTAGTGTAGCTTATACCCCAATAGTTGTTTAAATGAGCAGGTTATTCCATGAATGCTAAGTGGGGTCTGAGATGGTTGAAGCCGAGAATGATTTCGGGATTCTGGCAAGACATAAGAATGCGGGAAGTTTTTGGCTAAGCTTTACGTTTTGCTTTGTAATAGTTTTATGTAGTGAAGTCTTGAGATGAATGTAGTTGAAGTTTGATGAATTGTATTTTGAAGCATAGGGTTTTGGTATTTGGAGTATAGTGGATTGCATTTCCTTTACATTGTTACTCAATTGTATCAACATAAAACGTATCATTCCGATGTGGCTCCTCTATGTGTTAGACGCCTTGTACATAGTATGGAACCCTTCGCGTGACTGAGGTGGTCATTCTTAGGCTTTAATATTGTGTACGGCGGACTGCCACGTTTAGGGTACCCTTCGGGGCGTGACAGATTTGCCTTGTAATAGTTTTATGTAGTGAAATCTTTTGATAAACTGTAATGGAAGTGTAATGTTTTGTATTTGGAGTATAGTAAATTGAAATTCCTTTACATTGTTACTCAAGTTATATCAACGTGAAATGTATTACTCCGATGAGTCCCTCCATATGTTAGACATTGTACATAGTATGGAAGCCTTCGCATGACTAAGGTGGTCATTCTTAGGCTTTAATATTGTGTATGGTGGACTACCATGTTTTGGATACCCTTCGGGGGTGACACCAATCCTTATAAGTGATAGCCATTTTCTCTATTATTTTCCTGATGTTCTTATTAGCTGCTTCAACTGCCCTATTCATTTGAGGTTGATATGGGGTAGAGTTCCGATGTTTGATCCTAAAATTTTGGCACATTAAGACATTAATTTTTTATTCAAATTGGTACCGTTGTCTGTAATGATTGTATCAGGGACTCCATATGTGGCTATGATATCTCTCTTGATGAACTTGACAACTACTCCTTTGGTAACATTAGCGTACGAGAATGCTTCAACCCATTTAGTAAAATAGTCAATCGCCACTAATATAAATAGGTGACCATTTGAGGCTTTTGGCAAAATTGGCCCTATCATGTCCATACCCCACATTGAGAAGCGCCAAGGTGAAGACAACGACTGCAATTCTTTGGGAGGAGCATTCATCTTGTTAGAGTATATCTGGCACAAGTGTCAATGTCTCACATGTTTAATACAATCTGATTCCATAGTTATCCAGAAATAACCCATCCTCATAATCTTTTTAGCTAGCATATATCCATTCATGTGAGGTCTACATATCCCTTCATGGACTTCCCTCATCAACATATCTTCTTCCGCCTCATCTACGCATCTCAAGAGAGTAGTATCAAATGATTTTTTATATAATGTATTACCACTGAGCATGAAATGAGCTGCTAAACGTCTTAGTGTTCTTCGCTCCTTTATTTAAGCATTTTCAGGGTATTTGATCTTGGAGGAATTCTTTGATATTAGCATACCAGGGATCTTTTCTTGGGACTTCCTCGGTATTTAAGCAAAATGCCGATTCCTCCTCAATGCGAACCTTTAAGGGCTGGATTTTAACTCCATCAGTGATCTGAATTATAGATGCTAACGTGGCTAATGCATCCGCGAACTAGTTCTGGTTTCTTGGCATATAAGTGAATGATATTTCTTTGAATTTCTGTGCCAATTCTAGTAGATAAGGCACCAATTTTGCATCCTTCGTCTTGTATTCTCCTCGTGTTTGAAAGATGATGAGAGAGGAGTGTCACGCCCCGAGGGGTACCCTAAACGTGGCAGTCCGCCACATATAATATCAAGGCTTAGGAATGGCTACCGTAGTCATGCAAAAGTCTTAGTATTATATGTAAGGCGTCTAACACGGTAATAGGAGCGCTTTTGGGAAGCATAGTTTAAGCGGTAAAGATAAACATGCAAGAATTCAGAAATAAAATCATATCATAAATAACCAAAGGTCTGATACATAATTTCTTAGGGGCATTCCCCGCTGAATCCAAGGATCGGATAAACTTCCTAACTACCAAAATTAAAGATTTCAAAGGAATTCTAATCTAAGTCCTCGAGTAGATTTCCTCAAAAGCTTTAACATCAAAACGTATTCGGATACGGGATGGCCTCAAGCTCAAAAATAGGTGTTCCTGAGAATACAGATATCTATAGGGTATAAGCTAATAAGCTTAGTGAGTAAATCCCAAAAATTCATACTCGATGAAATTTAACAATCAAGTTTATTATTCAATCATATGAAATGAAACAATCACATGAGCATACAAGACATATGACTTTCCGGGAATCATATGTTGAATGAATTTACGCCCTTCATCGGGTTGGGGATCAGGCCAATTAACAGCCACAACTTTTAAAAAAAACACTTTTATAGATCTTACCGGCTCCTATACGCCATCAAAAACTTGTAGTTTATTACAGGCTCCTACTAGCCATCAAATACTTGTAGTTTATTACAGGCTCCTACTAGCCACTCACATGATATACCGGTTCTGTCTACCACCACTATTATACACTTGTCCCACCAATTGTATAGTAGTGAATGCAATGTGACTCAACATATGAAGTGCATGAGTAATTTCTTTAATTAAAGTCTAGTAGTTACATTTAACTTCTTTCAAGTGATCAATCAATTTCAAACATTTCAAGATACTAATTCATACAACTTTATTACAAACAAATCGAGTTTCGATATACTTAGTATTCTTTCAACATATTATCATACACTTCCTTTTTATTTTTCTTAAACTAGTGCAACTAATTTTACAAGCACAATCAAGAGTATGGAAAAACAAGGGAAGTAACTCACTCGGCCATGGTGACACCTTTCTTGATTTGGATGGGTCGTTCGGAATTTCCTCTTAATCGTAGTAATCCTCGGGATACGAACACTCCTCCTCGGGATTATCTAATCAAGAAGAATACCCAAAATGAGTATTTCATGAATTTCTTCTTCTTGAAAATTCTAAACTTTACTTAAAATCGTAGAAAATCGTATAAGGGGAAATTCCAATTTAAAATGGTCATAACTTGCTCATTTTAACTCGGAATTTCGCGTATAATATGTCGTTTTCTACCTACTCGAAAAGATCTACGCATTTCTAAGCTTATTTTTATAAAACTAAGTCGTTTTGGTTCCGAAAAGATAGCGACCAGATTTGCCACGAATTTGTAACCACGTTTTCTTCTTTTATATAGAAAAGCTCTTTTGAAAAGATAAATGTTTCAATTATTTTTGTAAACTTTTTGAAAGGTATATACATATTTGTAATGACTCATAACATATGTTGAAGTAAATGAAATTGTCTCAACTTGTAAATTAAGGTTTTGAACTTGAGATTCTATGGAATATTTATTTTACTTTTGAAAGCTCTTGAGTTGTTGAGATGAATATTTAATCTCTTTTTGAAACTTCTTTAAATTCCTAAGGTGTGTTTTCATTTTTCAAAACTTGGATTCAAAGTAGTAAAGTGATATTTTTATTTCTTGTAATGATTTTCAAAAGAACTTCTACTTTTGATAAAAGATGAGTTTTTATAAAAACCTTTGTTTATGTAAGAATAATTATTTCCATGCATTGTTCATGGGTTTTTAAGAAATCCATTTTCTATATTTATTTAGGAAAGTACCTTTAGCCTAAGAAAAACTTCTTCATATTTGTTGAGACAAAAACATTATGTTCATGCATGAATATGAATCATAAACTATAGAAATATAAAGGAAATTAATTTGAAAGCTTAAGTAAATAATAGAAAATCAAGTATTGGGACCTTAGCTTCTCAAGGTACCCCGGGACTAAGAAAAGACTAGTCCCGAAAAGAATTGTTTTGACTTGATGAGGACAAGTCTAAGACTAGAATGACTAGTCTTAAAATCAACTTGAATTTAAATACTTGAATGAAGTAAATAAATTGCATGAAAGGTAAATAAATTGCAAGACAATGAGCTTATATGCTCTAAATAATATATAGCTTATAGATATATTAGATAGTAAAGAACATAAAGGAAAATAAAAGAACATAAAGGAAATATAAAGAACATAAAGAACATAAGAGATTGATATTATGAACAAAAACAAAGTATGAATCTAATGTTGCTTTCTTAACCTTCATGGTTTTAGAAAACATACACTAAGCTCATACTAAGTAGATGAACATGAAGAATTCTTGAGAATTTCTTACCTAAAGAAGCTAAACTAAGAGGACTTCTTGAAGAACTCTTGAGAGAATTTGAGAGAGATTTTGAGAGAGTAACTTTAGAGAAGAAGTGTGAAAGAAGTGAAGGTATGAAGGGGTATTTATAGGAAAATGTGGGAGATAATTTGTGTTAATTAAATAATTGAAAAAAAAAATTGAGCATGGGAGAGAGGCCGGCGCCATTTGTGATGGGAGAGGAAAAATAATTTTTTGTCTTTTGATTAATTAAAGTAAGAAATGAAAGATGTGAAGTTGTATTGGAAATGAAAAGTGTAAGAATAGGTGTAAGGTTTGTAAGAATAGGTTGTAAGAAAAAGTAGAGATAGATGAATAGTGTAGAATAGTAGAAAATAGTGTAATGTAAAAGTAGACATGACAATTAATACCGGTAGTAAGAAAGTACGCGTATAAAAGCGATATCTGATATTTTTAGTTATCGAAAAATTACGAAATTGATATTTTTGGAAATCTTATATTTTTACGAGTCTAACGGTATATTCGGAATATTTTTCCTATTCCGGGCTTCCGGACACGTTTTCAAGAATCATGTCCGATCGGGTTCAAAGGACACTCGAATCTTCAATCTGATATTTTTATAAAACCTATAGCTATTACGAACTATTACAACTAATTTTTCCAACTTCGTTTTCTAGGGCTTGAGAAAACGGCAATGCCGGAGTTAAACGGTTACGGTAAACTAGGGTTTTGTTTGACTAAGATCCTTTGACTTCCGATTAGGGTTTAGATCTTAGATTCGGATCAAAATTTCGGGGATTTACAACCTACCCCCCTTAAAGAAAGTTTTGTCCTCAAAACTTAAAATTTGCAACTTGAAATTCGTACCTGTTTCTTCAAAGAGATCTGGATATTTCTTTCAGATCTCATCCTCGGCTTCCCAAGTAGCCTCCTCTCGCGAATGATTCCTCCATAATACCTTGACATATCGGATTTCCTTGTTTCTCAGCTTTTGAACCTTTTGATCCAGAATTCGAACTGGATGCTCCTCATAAGTCAAGTTCTCTTTCAGCCTGACTGGTTCAAGCTCCACAATCTGATCAGGGTCGGGGATATGCTTCCTTAGCACTGAGACATGGAACACATTATGTACTCCTGACAGGTTTGGTGGTAATGCCAAGCGATAAGCCAAATCTCCTACCCGTTCGAGGATTTCGAAAGGTCCGATATACTTGGGCTTAGCTTTCCTCGAGCCCGTACACGATGAATACTCTTTATTGGATTCACTTTCAGATACACATGATCACCAACGTTAAATTCAAGGATTCGTCGTTTTTGATCCGCCCAACTTTTCTGCCTATCTTGGGCCTCTTTCATCCTTTGCTGAATAATCCTGACTTTATCTGAGGCGTCTTAGATGAGATCTGGTCCAATTGTTAACTTTTTCCACATCATCCAAATAGAGGCGATCTACACCTTCTTCCATATAAAGCTTCGTATGGTGGCATCTTGATTGTTGAATGATAGCTGTTGTTGTAAGCAAACTCTACCAAAGGTAGGTGTACTTCCCAGCTTCCTTTGAATTCCATAACACAAGCCTTAACATGTCTTCCAAAGTCTGGATAGTTCGCTCTGATTGTCCATCGTTTGTGGATGGTAAGCCGTACTGAATTGTAACTTGGTCCCCATACATTTCTGAAGGCTCGTCCAAAATTTTGACACGAATCGAGGATCCGATCCGATACAATCCCTGCTGGAACTCCATGTAGTCTCACAATCTCCCTTACATATAGCCGGGCCAACTTTTCCATTGAGTAGGTCATGTTGATGGGGATGAAGTGTGCTGACTTGGTAAGTCGATCCACAACTACCCATATGGCATCATATCCTGATGTTCGGGGCAATCCACATACGAAATCCATGGTAATTTGGTCCCATTTCCATTCTGGTATGGCCAATGGTTTCAAAAGTCCTCCTGGCCTTTGGTGTTCAATCTTTACTTGTTGACATATGGGACACTTCATTACGAATTCAGCTACATCCTTTTTCATACCATTCCACCAAAAGCGACTCTTAAGGTCTTGGTACATCTTGGTACCACCGGGTGCATGGTATATCCCGAGTTATGCGCCTCATCATTATTTCCTTTTTCATCTCCTCATCATTTGGTACACATAATCTTCCCTTCATTCTTACTACATCTTCCTCATCTATCTCAAAATCGTCATACCTTCCTCCCTGTATCTCACTTTTCAACTTTTGTATGACTTCATCATATCGTTGAGATTCTTTGATTCTATCGATCAGGGTTGGCTCCATTACCAAATGGGAAATTTCCATTTCGCACTTTGCCCCACAAATTCGATGCTCATTTCGAATTCCTTTATGAGTTCTTTTGAGTTGTGAGCATGGCTGCAACTTCTCCATGGTTCTTCCGACTCAAAGCGTCTGCTACCGCATTCACTCTTCCAGGGCAATAATTTATTCCAAGATCATAGTCTTTGATTAACTCCAACCATCTCCTTTGCCTCATATTCAATTCCTTTTGTGTAAATAAATACTTGAGGCTCTTATGGTCCGTATAAATCTCGCATCTCTGTCCATAAAGGTAGTGCCTCCAAAGCTTGAGAGCAAAAACAACTGCGGCCAACTCAAGATCATGCGTCGGGTAATTTTGTTCATGCGGCCTCAACTGTCGTGAAGCATAAGCAATCACTTTCCCTTCTTGCATCAGCACACATCCTAAGCCATTTCTTGATGCATCACTATGGACGGTATATGGCTTTTCTGGATCGGGTAAGGTTAAAATTGGAGCAGATACCAACGTTGCTTTAACTCTGGAAACTTTGTTCCCTCTTCTCATTCCAAATGAATCTTTCATTCTTCTGGGTCAACTGAGTTAGGGCTTAGCTATTTTGAGAAATCTTGCACAACTTCCTGTAATAGCCAGCTAATCCAAGAAAACTTCTAATCTCAGTCACCGTCCTTGGTTGTTTCCATTCCATTACGGCCTTAATCTTTTCGGGATCTACTGATATTCCTTTCCCTGAGATAACATGTCCTAGAAAAGATATTTGATCCAACCAAAAGTCACACTTGGATAATTTGGCATATAACTTGTGCTCCCTTAAGGTTTGTAATGCCATTCTCAGATGTTCTTTGTGTTGTTCCCGTGTTTTAGAATAAACCAAAATATCATCAATGAAGACAATCACGCATTTATCCAAGAGCGGCTTATACACCCGATTCATCAAGTCCATGAAAGCAGCTGGTGCATTAGTTAATCCAAATGGCATGACCATGAACTCATAGTGTCCATACCGAGTTCTAAAAGCGGTCCTTGACACATCTTCTGGTTTTATCCTCTGGTGGTATCCAGATCTTAAATCAATGCGTGAGAATACACTTGCTCCTTGTAGCTGGTCAAAGAGATCGTCAATCCTTGGCAATGGATACCTATTCTTGATAGTGACCTTATTGAGTTCTCGATAGTCAATACACAACCTCATATCCATCTTTCTTCTTCGAATAATACCGGAGCTCCCCAAGGCGAGACACTTGGTCTAAAAATCCTTGGTCAAGCAATTCTTGTAATTGCTTCTTAAGTTCCTTGAGCTCAACAGGTGCCATTCGGTATGGGCCTTGGATATAGGTTCTGTTTTTGGCATCAAATCGATCTCAAAATCGATTTCTCGTTTTGGGGGTAACCCAGGCAATTCTTCTGGAAAAACATCAGAGAATTCATTAACGATGGGGATGTCGTCAATGTTGGGTCTTTCCTTATCCTCCTCCGTACTTCCCACATAACTTTCAACTCCTTCCTCAACTTCTTCAATTAGCTCGAACGAACTTAACTCCAAACTTTTTGCGGATTCTCCCAAAAACGTAGCTTTCTTTCCATCTTGTCCATGAATTCCACCTTTTATTTCTACAATCTACCTTTGCTTCCACCATGGACAACCAACTCATTCCAGAATCACTTCGTACTTGCTGATTTCTATTACTATAAGATCGGTAGTTGCTTCATGGCCTTGTATCTTCATGGGGCAATTCCTTATTACTTCTTTGGTAGTCACCACACTACCGGTGGGGGTTTTTATACGAAAGCTTGTTGTGATTGTGGTGATGGGTAAACCGTCTTCAAGGCTACACTAGTGGCAATAAAGGAATGTGTTGCACCGTATCGAAGAGGGTATAAGCGGTTAGGTCCCCTATTTGTATGGTTCCTGCGTTCAAGACGCGCGTGTTACTAGTCTTATTGTCCTTAAAAAGGTTTCCTAGATATCTATTATTCCAACATGCATCATAACTTTATACTTGACAGATATTAAAACAGGCATATATATTAGGGATTGAAGCTAACCTGTAACCAAGCTATAGTCATACTCCCCTCCGTGGTCCAGGGCAGCCAACTCTACTCCTTCATCGGCACCCTTCGCAGACCCATTGCCCTTCAAGGTATAAATCCTTAGCCCATGCATAGATGATGCCGAGCGACTTCCGCTTCCATTTCCATTCTTGCTGGGGCAAGTCCTCCTAGGATCCAACAGGTCGGTTAGCTGGGAGATTCCTTTGGGGCACTCATTAGCAAAGTGTCCCAATTGCTTGCATACGAAACAAGTCGTAGTAGCTTTCTTTGGGCAATCCGGGATCTTATGGCTTGGATCACCACAGAAATAACACTTGTTCTGGAGAAGAGGGCATCTCTTCGGGTAATGCGCTCCCTTGCATTTCCAACAATTTGCTGTCATCTTGGAATCATCCTTTTGTCCACTAAAATTTCCCTTAAAATTGCTAATTGGTTTAAACCTCTTAGAAGGGAAATTGGACCTCGTTCCTGGTTGAAATCTCCTTCCAAACACATGTACTTTCTTCTCCAAGGTTCCGGCTTTCCTTTCCTTGGCCCCTTCCACAATTCGTGCTCTCTCAACCAATTCCCTGAAGGTGCGAATGTCAAACTCTTCTAATCGCATCCTTAAATCCTCATCTAACCCATTCAAGAATACCTGTCGTTTCAGCTCCTCACTGTACTTATAAGAATCCGGAGCGTACTCAAGGAGTCGGCTAAATTCCGTCTCATATTGTTCTATGGACTTTCCTCTCTGGGATATGTGCAAGAAATCCGCGCTATACCTTACTCTTAAACTTCCAGGGAAATAATTTTCCAGAAACTCATTTCGAAACATGTCTCAGGTGAAGGGTGGCGGCAATTCCCTACTCTTGGACTCCCACCAGATGCGGGCGTTGAATCTCAACATGTAAGTACCATAGCTTATCCGAAGATGATAAGGGACTTCATAAGCAGCAAAAGATCGTTCCACCTGCGCGAGCCAATCTTCAGCCTCATCGGGTTTCCCAAAAGCTCCGTCAAAGTAACGGTTACTTTTGATAAAGTTTGGAAGTGAAGTTCTGTATGGTCGAGGTGGTGGCGGAGGCGGCAGGGGTGTTGTATGTGATTGAGCATCAGGCGCTGCTGGTCCATGTACCGATGCTTGAGGTGCTTGCTGGGGTGGTGCTTGTGCTGGTGCCGGAGGTGGCACATTCCTCTGTTGTTGTTGAACCAACACATTAAGAAGTTGTGTTAATTGTCCCAGAGTGGCTTGGAGATTGCCTTGCTGGTCTGGGGCAGGAGCCGCAGGGGGTGCTTCCGGTTGGTTAACTTCTTCAGGCGGGTTATTTGATGCCTGCCTCATCCTCGGTCGTCCCCTTCTAGGTCGGCTGTTTTAATCGTTTATGTAAATACTAGATTATTAAGTCTTCTTCATACTAAGTTACGGAATTTGCGGAAATTTCCAAAGAAATAAACATATAAAGGAAAGTATTACACAAGAGAATTTTAATTAATCAAATCAAGAGAGGAAATTTGTTTAAATCAAGATATAAAATAATCAATATAGAAGGAAATAAAATCTTACAAAGGAATCAAGGTAAAAGAATTTCAAAATTCAACAAACACTTTATTTGAACATAAGTTATTTTACTAATCGATCCTATATTCTAAGCTGATTCGGTTACAGAATTCTTTTTGGACACTTGGAATTGCTCATGTGAATCCTTCCTTCTTTCTTTGATCTTTTCTTCAAGTCGTCCTTAGCCATCATAGTTACAAATAGCTTCAAGTTGCTTCGGTCCATCATTCTTTTTCCTGGGAAGGTTGATTTCTAGACTTGCTTGGCTCCCGTTGATCAAACTTCGTCTGTGCTGCATGCTCCTTATTGGATACGTCCGTCACTTCTTTCTTGATCAGGTTTCTTACACGAGATCGTCTTTGATTTGGGATATTCTCATTAGGTCATTTGAAATCTTGACTGGCTTTACGTTGGTTGGAAATATCCTTGATTCGTCCATGATCTACTGGCTCATCGTGGGCTTTGATATATAATCGTTTTATGGAATTCCAATTTCGAGAATCGGGAAAACTAACACTTATTATTTTGGAAAAAAAGAACGTAGCTTTTTGGAGCATAAGGTGTGGTTGTAATGGTACGTAAGACATCCTATATCATAAGATACTTCTAAGTCTGTCTTATAGGGAAAACTCCTTACAGGGGTTTCCTACTTTTAATCGGTAATCCACAAGGGTCTCTTCATTTCTTGAGTTTAAATCTTGGGTCTTAATCCTAACTTTCCCAAAGGTAAACTTCAAAGGACAAGGGAGGTCATAAATTCTCTCTTCTTGAGAATTCTAAACTTGTCTAATCCTTTCTAAGTCTTTTCTATCATTTTCTATTCTGGGTTTATTCCTATTACCTTTATTTCTATAAACTTGTTGCTCTGATACCAACTTAAACTGTCACGCCCCGAGGGGTACCCTAAACGTGGCAGTCCGCCACATATAATATCAAGGCTTAGGAATGACTACCGTAGTCATGCAAAAGTCTTAGTATTATATGTAAGGCATCTAACACGGTAATAGGAGACGCTTTTGGGAAGCATAGTTTAAGCGAGTAAAGATAAACATGCAAGAATTCAGAAATAAAATCATATCATAAATAACCAAAGGTCTGATACATAATTTCTTAGGGGCATTCCCCCGCTGAATCCAAGGATCGGGATAAACTTCCTAACTACCAAAATTAAAGATTTCAAAGGAATTCTAATCTAAGTCCTTGGGTAGATTTCCTCTAAAAGCTTTAACATCAAAACGTATTCGGATACGGGATGGCCTCAAGCTCAAAATAGGTGTTCCTGAGAATACAGATATCTATAGGGTATAAGCTAATAAGCTTAGTGAGTAAATCCCAAAAATTCATACTCGATGAAATTTAACAATCAAGTTTATTATTCAATCATATGAAATGAAACAATCACATGAGCATACAAGACATATGACTTTCCGGGAATCATATGTTGAATGAATTTACGCCCTTCATTCGGGGTTGGGGATTCAGGCCAATTACAGCCACAACTTTTTAAAAAAAACACTTTTATAGATCTTACCGGCTCCTATACGCCATCAAAAACTTGTAGTTTATTACAGGCTCCTACTAGCCATCAAATACTTGTAGTTTATTACAGGCTCCTACTAGCCACTCACATGATATACCGGTTCTGTCTACCACCACTATTATACACTTGTCCCACCAATTGTATAGTAGTGAATGCAATGTGACTCAACATATGAAGTGCATGAGTAATTTCTTTAATTAAAGTCTAGTAGTTACATTTAACTTCTTTCAAGTGATCAATCAATTTCAAACATTTCAAGATACTAATTATCATACAACTTTATTACAAACAAATCGAGTTTCGATATACTTAGTATTCTTTCAACATATTATCATACACTTCCTTTTTATTTTTCTTAAACTCTAGTGCAACTAATTTTACAAGCACAATCAAGAGTATGAGAAAAATCAAGGGAAGTAACTCACTCGGCCATGGTGACACCTTTCTTGATTTGGATGGGTCGTTCGGAATTTCCTCTCAATCGTAGTAATCCTCGGGATACGAACACTCCTCCTCGGGATTATCTAATCAAGAAGAATACCCAAAAATGAGTATTTCATGAATTTCTTCTTCTTGAAAATTCTAGACTTTACTTAAAATCGTAGAAAAATCGTATAAGGGGAAATTCCAATTTAAAATGGTCATAACTTGCTCATTTTAACTCGGAATTTCGCGTATAATATGTCGTTTTCTACCTACTCGAAAAGATCTACGCACTTCGAAGCTTATTTTTATAAAACTAAGTCGTTTTGGTTCCGAAAAGATAGCGACCAGATTTGCCACGAATTTGAAACCACTAGTTTTCTTTTTTTATAAGAAAAGCTCTTTTGAAAGGATAAATGTTTCAATTATTTTTGTAAACTTTTTGAAAGGTATATACATATTTGTAATGACTCATAACATATGTGTGAAGTAAATGAAATTGTCTCAACTTGTAAATTTAAGGTTTTGAACTTGAGATTTTATGGAATACTTATTTTACTTTTGAAAGCTCTTGAGTTGTTGAGATGAATATTTAATCTCTTTTTGAAACTTCTTTAAATTCCTAAGGTGTGTTTTCATTTTTCAAAACTTGGATTCAAAGTAGTAAAGTGATATTTTTATTTCTTGTAATGATTTTCAAAAGAACTTCTACTTTTTGATAAAAGATGAGTTTTTATAAAAACCTTTGTTTATGTAAAAATAATTATTTCCATGCATTGTTCATGGGTTTTTAAGAAATCCATTTTCTATATTTATTTAGGAAAGTACCTTTAGCCTTAAGAAAATACTTCTTCACTTATTTGTTGAGACAAAAACATTATGTTCATGCATGAATATGAATCATAAACTATAGAAATATAAAGGAATATGATAATCTGAAAGCTTAAGTAAATAATAGAGTAAATCAAGTATTGGGACCTTAGCTTCTTCAAGGTACCCCGGGACTAAGAGAAGACTAGTCCCGAAGAATTGTTTTGACTTGATGAGGACAAGTCTAAGACTAGAATGACTAGTCTTAAAATTAACTTGAATTTAAATGACTTGGAATGAAGTAAATAAATTGCATGAAGGATAAATAAATTGTGAGACAATGAGCTTATATGCTCTAAATAATGTATATAGCTATATAGATATATTAGATAGTAAAGAACATAATGGAAATATAAAGAACATAAAGAAATTATAAGAACATAAAGAAACATAAAGAGATTGATATTATGAACAAAAACAAAGTATGAATCTAATGTTGCTTTCTTAACCTTCATGGTTTTAGAAAACATACACTAAGCTCATACTAAGTAGATGAACATGAAGAATTCTTGAGGAATTTCTTACCTAAAGAAGCTAAACTAAGAGGACTTTCTTGAAGAACTCTTGAGAGAATTTGAGAGAGATTTTGAGAGAGTAACTTTAGAGAAGAAGTGGTGTAAAAGAAGTGAAGGTATGAAGGGGTATTTATAGGAAAATGTGGGAGATAATTTGTGTTAATTAAATAATTGAAAATTAAAACAAATTGAGCATGAGGGAGAGATGGCCGGCGCCATTTGTGTGTATGGGAGAGAGGAAAAATAAATTTTTTGTCTTTTGATTAATTAAAGGTAAGAAATGAAAGATGTGAAGTTGTATTGGAAATGAAAATGTGTAAGAAGTAGGTGTAAGGTTTGTAAGAATAGGTTGTAAGAAAAAGTAGAGATAGATGAATAGTGTAGAGTAGTAGAAAATAGTGTAATGTAAAAGTAGACATGACAATTAAATACCGGTAGTAAGAAAGTACACGTATAAAAGTGATATATGATATTTTTAGTTATCGAAAAATTACGAAATTGATATTTTTAGAAATCTTATATTTTTACGAGTCTAACGGTATATCCGGAATATTTTTCCTATTCCGGGCTTCCGAACACGTCTTTCAAGAATCATGTCCGATTGGGTTCAACGGACACTCGGAATTCTCCAATCTGATATTTTTATAAAACCTATAGCTATTACGAACTATTACAACTAATTTTTCCAACTTCGTTTTCTAGGGCTTGAGAAAACGGCAATGCCGGAGTTAAACGGTTACGGTAAACTAGGGTTTTGTTTGACTTAAGAGTCCTTCTGACTTTCGATTAGGGTTTAGATCTTAGATCCGGATCAAAATTTCGGGGATTTACAAGGAGTCTCCATATACTTCAAGATCATCTATCTCCATGTCAAGTGCCATCTTGAGGCCCATGATGCAAGCCTCGTATTCTGCCACATTATTAGTATGGAAAGTCAATCTTGTTGAAGCGGGGTATTGTTTACCATCTGGTGATTAAGACTGCCCTACATCCACATCCACATGCATTAGTTGCTCCATCAAAGTACAACTTCCATTTAGGAGTGGACTATTCTGATTCTTTATCTAAATCTACCAGCAATATGCCTTCATCCGGAAATTGAGCTTCTCCATCAATCACATTATCTTCAACCGGGTTTTCGGCTAGCTGATCCACAAGTGCTTGACCTTTAATTGAGTTTCGATTCACATAAGTGATATCAAATTCTGATAACAACATCTGCCATTTGGAAATTCTCCCAATCAACCCTAGTTTCTGAGCCAAATACTTCAACGAATCATGTTTCATATAAAGCTCGACAGAATAAGACAATGTATATTGTCTAAGTTTGTGCATGATCCATACCACGGCACAACAAGTTCTTTCCACTTTAGTATACTTCTGTTCTCCTTCAGTGAATTTCTTACTAAAATAGCAAATTGCATGTTCTTTCCCATCTTCATCTTTCTATCCAAGCATACCTCCCATTGATTCAGGAAGTACCGTCAAATATAGGAAAAGAGGGCGACCAAGTGTTGGTGCTACTAACACTGGTGGATTCATTAGATACTGCTTGATTTTATCAAACGCTTCTTGACAATCTTTATCCCAATTGATAGTTGCAGTTTTTCTCAACAACTTGAATAGAGGGTGACATTTGTCAATTAATTGAGATATAAATCGAGCAATGTAATTCAAGCATCCCAATATGCCCCTAAGTTCTTTGATCGTCTTCGGGGGAGGTAATTCAAGTATGGCTTTAACTTTATTCGGGTCAACTTCTATTCCTTGTTGACTGACTACGAATCCCAACAACTTCCCTGAGGTCACCCTAAATGTACACTTTTCGGGATTCAACTTAAGATGGAATTTCCGTAATTTATCAAATAATCTCCTCAATATTTCCACATGATCCTCATCTTCCTTAGATTTAGCAATCATATCATCTACATATACTTCAACTTCTTGATGCATCATGCCATGAAACAAGGTAACCATCGCCCTTTGATATGTTGCCCCGGCGTTTTTAAGGCCGAAAGGCATAACTTTGTAGCAGAATATTCCCCAAGTAGTAATAAAGGTTGTCTTGGTTTTATCCTCTTCTGCCATTTTAATCTGATTATATCCCGAAAAGCCATCCATGAATGAAAATAGATGATTTCTAGTCATGTTATCTACCAAGACATCTATGTGAGGTAAAGGGAAATTATCTTTGGGCGTGGCTTGGTTTAAATCACGAAAGTCCACACAAACTCTAACCTTTCCATTCTTTTTAAGGACCAGGACCACATTGGCCACCCATTCAGGATAATTGGATACCTCTATAAAACCGACTTCTAACAATTTCTTTACTTTTTCTTTAATCTTGAGCAAGATATCTGGTCTAAATCGTCTTAATTTTTGCTTCTTTGGTTTGATATCTGCTTTAGTTAGTAATCTATGAACCACTATAGAGGTATCCAAACCATGCATATCTTCGTAGGTCCATGCAAACACGTTTAAGTAATCAGTCAATAATCTTATCAATCTTTCTCGTTGCTCAGCGGATAAGGTTGTAAACCCCCAAAAATTTTCATAATCCTTAAAAATAATTCTAGAAGTATAAATATCAAAAACCCGAAAAATCAACTTGAGATTAAAACTCAATTCTAGACCGAGTCAAATACCGGAAACGAAACCCTAAAACTCGAACCAAGTTAAAACTTAATTCCAAATGAGAACAAAAACGAGTTTTCTCAATCTTGAGATAACAGGAACCCTTGAAACGAAATATAAAGTCTAACTACCGGTTTAATCAACGTCCGTACATCAATTAAATTACCTAACCGTTTTCTAACAAATCAAGACAATATATCCAAATAACGATCAACAGCAAAATCTTATCATCTTTGATAAATTTCAGAAATCACAAATTTCAAATTCTTACCAAAAGTCAAACTGAGTCAACTCATAACCCTAGACTCGGTTAAACGATTCCGAGAACTAAAAACTATTAAATAATCACAAATAAAATAAAATATAAATTTTCGAGCTAAAAATTCTAAAACGATCAAGACTCGAAAATTATACGATCTTACGAATATCTCGACGAAAACAGAAATCAAAACAGAACCCTAAAAGTCAACAAGCCTATAACGAACCCTAGTGTTTAAGATCCGGCAATCCCGCGTTTTCAAACCCTAGAAAACGAAATTAAGTTAATGACCTAGAATAGTTCGTAATAACATAGGATAATAAAAATATCAGATTCGCAAATTTCGAGTGACCTTGGACCCAAACGGGATCGGTTCTCGAAAAGCATGTCCCGGAGCTCGGAATATTAAAAATATTCCGTTTATACCAATAGACTCGTAAAAATAAAGGATTCCAAAAATATCAGTTTTAGAATTTTTCGGTAGTTAAAAATTACAGATATCGCATTATTACGCGTATTTTTATTACTACCGGTAATTTAATTGTCTAGTCTACTATTCATAGTACTTTTCTACTATTCATTACTATTTCACTATCTCTTCTTTTTCTTACACCTACATATCTATTTTCTTACTTTTTATATTTCCAATACACCTTTAATCAAATCATACCTTACATATTAATTATTTTCTTACAAATTTCACTCAAAAATCAACTCACTCTCTCTCCCAATGCCCAAAACCGGCTCCTCCCCCTCTCCATCAATCTCTATTTTGTTTCTTTTTCAATTTATTTTATTACATCCAAAAATCACTCCAAAATTCTATAAATACCCCTTCCTCTTCCACTCTTTCACACAATTCTTTCACTACCAAAACTCTCTCAAAATCTCTCCACAAACTCTCTCAAACCAATTCCTCACAAAAATCATCCTCATACATAAACTATCTACCACATATTACTACTCACATAATACCCATTTCATCTACCACCTTCATACCTCTTACATCTTAGGTAAATATTTTTCCATCTATTATTCATCCATGTCATGTAACTTAACATGACTATGGTGTTGTTTTGAAACTCATATGAGTAGTAAAAGCAACAACATGTTCATGTTTTGTTCTTGTACATAAGCTTCCTATTTTATTATGTTGTTATTATTATTGTATTATTTGCTTTATTAATTATATTATGTATATATATATTTATTTAGAGCATATAAGCTCATTTGTTATTTCTTTACATTCAAGTTATACAATTTATTTATTTTATGCGATTATTAAGACTAGTCTTTCTAGTCTTAGACTTGTCCATATCAAGTCAAAACAATCTTTTATTTATTTTCTTTAATCTTTCGGGACTAGTCCATTCTTAGTCCCGGGATGCCTTGATAAAGCTAAGGCTCCAATACTTGATCGGGATTCCTTGATGAAGCTAAGGTTCCCAATGCTTGATATTTTATTTTCTTGCTCATTAATTATTTTTAGTATTTTCTTATGTTCTTATTATTTTATATGCTCATGATACTTGCATTTGCATAATGTTAATGTCTCAACTAGTCCAAAAATAGAATCTTGTTTTACTAAATGAACTCAAAGCTAAGTTTCCAATTATATGATTTACCACAAAAACATGAAGTTATTATCAACAACCTAGAAATAGAATAATACAAGTTTTCTCAAGTTTTCTTAAATAACAAAGATAGTTTTACCAAGAAAACATAAATAAATATTTTCCTTGTATTTTATGGTAATCTAAGTTTTTAGAAAAATAAATCGTTAATATCGAAAGTTTAAGACTTAAATTCTTTTCTAAACTAAGGAACAAACTAGTTTTCAAAGTTAAGACAAAAATCAACTCATCAAGTTATGAACCCACTTAGGAAAAATAATGATTTTCAAATTTCTAAAAGAAGGAACTAATTTTCAAAGGAATATAAATGAGGTAAGATTTATAATAATGGATTTTATAAATGATTCTTTTCAAAAGAAATGAAAGAACAAGTTTTGGAAAGCAAAAGCTTATATTTTAGAAATGAATATAAGAAGAAAATTCATTTTCTAAAACCATCCTAAATACAAAATTATAAAAAGGTTTTGAACAACCTAATATACTTTTGATAAAAATAGATCTTTTATCACTAGAAGCGAAATTTATGAAAAACTAAGGTTAAAAGGAAAATTTACTTGTTTTGGAAAAGGAAATGAAGAAAATAAAATAAGAATATACTCATTTATAACAACCTAGTAAAAATATAAAGTTTCTTTAAATACTTGAAAAGAAATTTCAAAGTTAAAGTTTAAATGAATTGTTTTATGAAATAAATTGTTGAGACACTACCATTAGGATTTTTGCATATAAAGTGAGCATACCTATATATTCAAAAGTGTTTATCAAATATATTTTATATTGTTACAAAAGGATTTTCTTTAAAATGAAGTTGAGTTAGAAAATGGATTTTTGCAAAAGTTTAGAAAATTCGTTTTAAATCTGTACCTGACGTTTTCGGAACCCAAATGACCTTTTATGACCAAGATAAGTTTAGAAATGGATAGAACTTTTCGAATAGGTAGAAAACGGTATATCATATGCGAAATTCGAGTTAAAATGAGCAAGTTATGGCCATTTTAAGTTGGAATTTCTTCTTATACGATTTTACACGATTTTAAGTAAAGTTTAGAATCTCCAAGAATAGAAATTCATGAAAGACTTATCCGGGTATTTCTTTTGTCTAGGTGACGAAGGATACGAGAATACCCTACCCGAGGATTACTACGACTAAGAAGATAGCGAAATGGACGAGTGAGTTATTCCTTCTAATTTCGTTACCTTGCTTGTGCTTGTAATGTAGTAGCATTAGTATACTAAGAAAAGATAAAAACGAATATATTTGGGGATTTCGGGATTATGCGTATTATATGATTCTATGTTTATGCGTGAATTGAGAATTAAGAATATCGCAACTTCGATCTGCTTGTTTAAATAATTTTGTTTACTTACTTGTATGATTGTTTATTGTTGCTAAATTGATTGATCGCCCCTAATAAACCTTAATAAGGTTTGACCTAAGAACAATAAAACGTTCACGCATAGCATCCATCGAGTCACATCTATTTCGGAAGGCTGCTACTCCTACGCGTAGAGTTGGATTGGCTGTGATCGTGCGGTGCCACGGGCCATGTTCCTTCCTGGAGAATCCAAATCGCTCGGGGAAAGCGACTCTAGGTTCGGAGCCGAGCCAACCGAACACTGTGGGTGAGGACCTGGGGACTAGCAGTAGAAGGTCGAGGACCTTCAACCCCGATTCCCTAACCTTTGATACGGAGGGTAAATCCGTTCTATATATGGTTTCCGGATGACTATATATATTCGCGTAATCATGTGATTGTTGCATTGTATGCATAGCATATGTGATTAAATAAATAAACTTGTTTGAAAATATGGTGCGAATGAAAAGGAATATCTCACTAAGCTAGTTGTAGCTTATACCCCTATAGATTTTGTTGAAACAGGTATATTCGTGGATTAAATTTGAGGATCATGACATTAAGGAAGTCATGGACGGATGATTAAGGATATGGAATCATACGATGAAGAAATTTTGTAAGGTTCTTTATTGTGCTAACCTATATGATGAGGGACGAATATTATTTAAAGAGAATAGAAGAATATGCCCTTAAGAATGAAATGTGATATGCTTATGTTTTATATTAAGTATTCTCTTTGCCTTGTTACTTATTTACTATCAATGTAAATTGCGCTACTCCGATGCGTTTCCTTGGTTGTGATGTACGCCTTGTACATAATATGGAAGCCTTTGCATGACTAAGGTAGTCATTCCTAGGCTTTAGTATTGTGTACGGCAGACTGCCACATTTAGGGTACCCCTCGGGGAGTGACAAAGGTGGTGCCTATTTTCTCTATAGGTTCACTGATCTCAATTCTACCTTGTTCATATTTTTGCCAACTTTTCTCTATCCCAATGTGATCACTAATGTCATGTTCAACGACTAACTCATTAGGGTCAGAAATGATATCAGTATTTTCGTTATCTATCGCGCAAGATATCTCTTACTTTCACCATTATCATCAGATCTGAAAAAGGCAAGGTAAAGAAAGAGAAAAAGGAAGAAATGTGAGGAAAAGAGAAAGAGATGAAAGAAACAAAGAATCTTTATTAATGACTATGATTCATGGAGTACATTTGAGCAATTGATAAAAGAAACAAAACATAAAAACCCTTCATGAATTCAACCCTTACTCAAAGGTAACCCTAGAGTTATTAAGGGGATAGTGAACCAATTATTCAACTCCCGAACTGGATGCTGCAAGAAGGCTCCAGAACCGATGCAATCTGGTTTCTGGACATGAGCCGGTTGTGGGAATGTGACTTTGATATCTGGAGACTCATAGGGGTATTATACCATTCTTCTCCTTTCTTCTTTCGGGCTTTCTTTTTCATCTCTTCTATCTCAACCGGAGTAGGGACATATCCCAGTCCAAATGTCCCTAAATGTCCCTCTTTTGAATCATATTGGCTTCTTCAAAGATTTGTAAACCAAAGTCTTCGGATCCTTCTTCGCCAATATAGGGTATAGCAGTGTCTTTGAAGATAGCATGGTCTTGTTCTCCTAGCACCGTAACGATTTGTCCATTTGTTATAAACTTGACCATCTGATGCAGACTAGACGGTATTGCCCCAGCTGAGTGAATCCAAGGCCTTCCAAGCAACAAATTGAATGATCTTGGTATGTCTAGAACTTGGAACGGAATAGTAAAGTCTTGTGGGCCAATAGTAACTTCCAAGTCTATTTCTCCTGATATGCCTCTCTTGGATCCATCAAAAGCTCTAACAATAGTAGACTGGAGGTTAGATGCATCGATACCAAGTAAGTTCAAAGTAGCCAATGGACAAACATTCAAAGACGACCCATTATCGATGAGGACTCGGGCTACAATCATTCCATTACATTTGGCCATTATGAATAGGGGCTTCGTGTGTTGAGTGCCTTCTGCTCCCAACTCATCAGGTGAGAAAGAGATTTGGTCCAAAGCAAATACTGAATTTACTACATGTTCCATTGTTTCAGTAGCAACACCTTCGGGAACCTTGATTTGTTGGAGTATCTTAAAGAGGCCTCCCGGTGTTTTTCAGAAGTCATTAACAAACCCATTAAGGATATTTGAGCCGGGACTTTAGCGAGTTGATCAGCAATCTTATAATCACTTATCTTCATAATCTTGGTCAAGGCTGTTTTCTCATCAGATTCCTCCTCCTTTTTCTTATCTTTTCTTAGTGGGAAGAATTCCTCTGCCAATGTTTTCTCTCTTTCGGGCTCTGAAGCTTTCCCAAGTTTTCCGACCATGGGCCTAGGAACTTGATTAACAGCTTGATAGTTGAACGGGGCGGCTTTATAGTCTTTCGGTGCAATGGGCACATGGAATTGATACCTCATCGATTTCACCTCATATGGGGCTTCTTTCTGCTCTCCTTGACATTGGATAACTATCTTCTTTGGATTGGACTGGATCATTCCGATAAAAGGCTCGGGTTCTTCAATCGTGATCATGTTGATCGTGGGCCCATGGTTTGGGAGAGGATTGGTGTTGACATTAGGGGTCGGGGTTTCAATGAAATCTAGTTGGACCAATTTAGCATCAATGAGGTCTTGAATCTTGTTCCGAAGCCTCCAACAATAGTCAGTAGAATGACCTATTTGCCCCAAATGATAATCACATTTTTGCTCGGGGTTATAATATCTGGGTTTGTAGTCTTCTCTAGGTGTTTCAAAGGTGATCAGATTGTCAGCTCTAAGCCGGGCTAGAACTTGGCTAAGGGGTACGGAATTTTGGTGAACTGTCTTCTGGGTCTATTGAATGGTTGGTTTTGGGATTGTGGTTGTTGTGACCGGGTGAAGGGTTGATTAGTGTTTGGGGTTTGTTGGTAGGTGTAGGATTGAGTAGGTTTAGTGTATGGGGTTGAGCTGACTACACTGACAGTGGTATCCTTCCCTTTGTTATTGTTGGAGTACTTGAAATTTGTAGCCTTTTTCTCCACGTGGATCCTCCCGGTAATAATGGCACTTTCAATTCTACACCCGGCCAATACTATCTCAGAGAAATTAGCAGTAGTGTGTCCAATGAGATGAGTAAAGAAGGTTCTTCTAAAGTATTGATGAAAGTGAATGTCAAATCTTTCTCCGGGATAGGGGTAGATACCATAGATGCCATTGATCTCCATCTTTGAGCATATTCCTTAAAGGACTCATCTTTCTTCTTCCTCATATTACTTAAATCCCACATAGAAGGGGCCACTTCAATATTGAACTTATATTGATTGTAGAAAGCCCTAGCCAATTTGTCCCAAGTATTAATCTCATCAAGATCCAAATGAGCATACCATGCTAAAGCTGGACCGGTAAGGCTATCCTGAAAAGTTTGGATCATGAATTGCTCATATTGAGTGTACCGGCTCATCTTCCTCACATAGAGCCTAGTATGCAACTTTGGACAACCAGTACCATCATACTTTCAAAGTCGGGAATCTTGAACTTCTCGGGAAAGCTCCCGCTTCGATTGTAGGAAAGCTTGTGATTCCAGTTTGATCAAATCCTTCCATTTTCTCAAAAACTTTGAGTTTCTCATTGAATTGAGAAAGAAGCCTTTTCTCCATTTCTTTGTTTTGAGCCTCAATTTCCTTCTTAAACTCAGAAGAATCGGTTTCGACAATGGCTAGTGGTTCATGATTAATTACTTGTTCCTCAATAGTTTGACCATCAGTCCCTTTCTTTACCCCGGAATGTCCTGCGGTAGTATCTTGAGGGGCCTTAAGGTTTTGCGTGAGAAGATTCATTTGCTCGGCCATTCGAAATACCATTTGTTCCAAAGTAGTGAGCCTTTGCTCGGAAATCACATTGGAATTACCAGAATTATTGTCGTTGTTGCTAGCCATTCTGGATTTAGACCTAGTGATGATCGGACTTCGAACCGGGTCTGACCGTTTAGGAGCTATCTTTTAGAAACTGCTGTTCAAAAACAAAATTTCCATAGTTTAGTGAAGAAAAATGTATATATTATTATATATATTTATTATATGATTCTCAACAAAATGAGCAAACGGTTAGCGGTTAATATATACACAAAAACAAATAAACGGTAGCAAAGAATATACAAGAATATGTAAGACAAGAATATATATATGGAAAAGAAAAACGCATGCGCATGTAAATTGAGATGATGAAGACTTTGTAGCAAAAAACCATTTTATTTCATTAAAGCTGAATTTACTCAAGGAGTCAAATACATGACCTAAACATGACAAAACCGAAAAGCTAAACAAAGAAAATTTATCCTAAACCAAACGCCTAATCTTGCTAGGACACTCTGAACGGTCCTTCAGCTCCTCGATAGTCCTCTTCGCCATCCTGGTTGAGCTTCAAGTGCTTGAACCTTGCCTTGAGAACTTGAACTTCCTTTTCCATCTCTCGATCCTTCTTCTTCATCTCGGAGCTTGAAATTCCAACTCGTTCACTTTTGCCCTTTGGTGAGGATGTATTCTTTAGTGGCTCGGTATTTCTTCGTCTCAGTATTAATGGGGTCTATCATGTAGATCGTCTTGATTTCTCTTGTCTCCCATTTGGCTTGTATCATCCTAGCCTTCTCTCTCTTTGTGCCAAAGGAACACTCGGGTCATCATATTCCATAGTAAACTCCTTTAATGATGGCTTGCTAGTTATATCTTGAAGTGCTCCATATTGTCTTATCACACAGCCGGATAATATCCCGTGGACCCGTCAAACCAATGGAATTGCCGCATATCCCTACATTCGGTTATTGCCGTAGGAGAATGGAACCATTTAGCAACCCAAAGGAAATGTGAGCTTCTAGATCTTGGAGTAAGTGCACCCATTCATCGGTCCTTGGAAGATCTTGAATGCGAACTCTTTCACTAAAGCTTAAAATAAGATCATAACTGTCTCTAATGTGGCAAGCTGGACTCAAATTGCTCCCATAATCTCTAGTGTGGCTTGCAAACCATACTATCAAGAGTGCCATACTAGACTTGAACTTCCCATGGCCTCTTTTCTTCAAATGGTTGAGAGATCTATTTTGTTCAGCGAGCAAGGCCGGGATATAAGACTTTCCTACCAAAAACTGGTCCACTAATTCCACTACCGATAGTGGATGAAAAGATCCCCATTCGGGAAGAGGATAGTACCGAATTCGGCGGTATAAAGGCGTTGATGCGATTTTGCTCCCATGCTACTACACCTCCACAGAAGATAGGCTTATTGTCCTTGTAACTATTTGGAGATCCAAACCACTTGAATAAATCAAAAGCCGAATGGAGACCAAATTGCAATTCTTGAGGGCTTTAGACACATCGGTCTTCTTAATCCTAAAAAGGAGTTGAACAAGTTGATCGGCCCTTTACTAAGTTGAGGAGCATATATTCCCGCATGAGTTGGTGGAGCTTGAAGAAGCCTCGTGTATTCCTCAATAGTGGGACTCAAAGTGTGCTCACCAAGGAAAAAGGCGGCCTCATCAATATTCCATAAGTAAACCAAGGCCCTAAAAAGATGAATGGGGACCTGGACCATTGGTAGAGAAAGAATAGGTCCCAAACGGTCTTCAATGAATCTTCTTTGTTCTGGCTTGAAAGTTTGTAACCACTTGTTCAAAATGGGCATCGGATTAGTAGGCTCATGAACATGGATCTCGGAATAAAACGGGCCCATATGTTGCCATTACACATACTATCTACCATTTCCTTAATCTACATATTACAAAGAGATGTGTTACAACACGGTATATACATTTACATGGTACACTAAACTGAATATAAAGACAAAAACGAGGTTACAAGGATTTACAAGACACATTTACATAACGGATTACAAGGGAAAGTTAACTCCTATAAATTCAGCTTTTGTTTTGTAAAAAAATTTTAAAAAAACACTTTGATGGGCTATAAAGCTTGATCATCATCTCCTTCATGTAGTGAATGCAAGAAGGGTGGGTTCAAAAGGTCTCCCAATTAATGGGCCATGGGCCACATTAACCAGAGTGGGAGCTTAATTCATGTCTCGAATGTGGATAACCATAACACCCGAGACCTACTAGTGCCTCATGTCTTAAGTTACCTAAGGTGGCCTGGGTTTGACCACATCTAGCACACACATTTTTTTGTTTCAAAAATAAATATCCCCTCTAATAACTCTATATAGATAATATCTACACATAAGCACACGATTAGCACAAATATCTACAAATATACAAGATATTTAAAAAAAAAAAGCAATTTATATATGAAAAGCATAAAGTGGCTAGCCCTCTAAAAATGGTCCCTAATGGAGTCGCCTAGTGGAGTCGCCTAGCTGTCGAGCCTGTTTTTATTTTCGGTTCGATTTCCTTTAATTTGATTCGTACTAAACCCTAACCCATTCAATACGAATCATCGACTAAGAATTAAAGGAAATTTTAAAATTTAAAATATTTTGGAGTCACCACTCGACTAAAGTCGAGAGAAAAATAAACCAAAACCAATGGGTAAGTTGATTTTGGTTTTGCTACTGATCTGCGAAAAAATCGTTTTTGAAAATGAGAACTAGAAATTAACATGAGTTCGGGGCTAGCCTATTAAAACCTAAACGTTACCACTTTAACTTTCCAAATTTAAATTGCTTTCTTTTAAACCCTAACTTCAAAATCTAAACTATTTATCAGGATCTAATTAACTAAAATATGTCTAATATGCACAAAAATACTAATCAAATTCCATCAATAATCATATATAATCTAAAAACTCAAAATATTCAAATTAATCAAATCTTATCAAATTCTATCAATATTCATATATTTTAAGCTAAACAAATCAAATAAAATTCACAAAAATAATTTTTTACATATTTTAAGTCACCCATTTAGGTGCCTACGTATCTACTAATCGGGATCAGACCACACGTACTTCTTTTAGAAAAATTTAATATGTGGGTTAATTTTAGAATTTTTTTTTGAAATCTTTTCGCTTTAAGTTTATTAAATTTTATTAATTTTAACAAAATTAATTTTTCGATATGGATCCTAAATCTATCAATTTTAGGTTTTTTTTTATTTATAAAAATTAGACTTTTCTATGTGACAAAAATTTTGAACAAGAAATTGTAACCACATATCATGCATATCAATTAATCCTACATATCATCAAGAATAAAAATATTATAAAGAATATCAATATTTAACAAGTTAATTTTAACAAAATAATATTATGGCATAATCAAGATTTATATATCATTGAAATTACATTATGAAAGGCAAGATTTCAATGTGGTTTCATATATGATGAAATCATAAAATTCAATGTTATTACAATCAAGGTCATCACTCTATTATAATAAGGCGAAATCATGGCATAAAAGAAATTTTAATGACTATCATCATACATGATCACACAATTTCAAATGTTGTAAACCTAAAACTCTAAAAAAAATTTCATATATTCTTTATGATTATGGCATGATTATAGTTATATTATCAATAACAAGATCTTAATGTAATTCTACGAATAAGTACCTAACAAAATTCAATTTTATCACAAATAAAACAAGATCATTACCATATTTATGCAAAAAGATAGAACATTCAAAAACTATATCACAATAAATTAGATCCTAAATTTCAAATTAATATTTTTAGAACAAGTTTATGAGACAAACATTCATTGATAAGAAAAGAAAAATTTAATTATAATGACTATACTATCATGATTAAAGCTATTACTAATTTTACATATTTTGAATTTTTTTAAAAAAAAACACAATACATTCATAACAAATTTTGATATTATAATTATATACTATTTTTTTTTATTTTTTTTATTTCTATTTTCCTATTATTATTATTATTATTATTATTATTATTATTATTATTATTATTATTATTATTATTATTATGATCATCATCATCATCATCATCATCATAAAGGAAACAAGAACACGAATTTTACCTGGATGAAGGACGCGCGTGCAAGTTGGCCGACGAAGACGCATATTGGAATATCAATTGATCCTGGAATGAGGAACGCACGTGGAAGCTGGAATGAGGAACGCACGTGGAAGCTGGTCAAATCCGATCGGAATCAAGTCAGATGCAATTCTTTAGATTCGGATTGGCAACAGGCGACCGATGGACTTCAAAACCACGGATTTGGCTGGTCGGTGACGATGGGTTTTGGCAAAATTGACTTATAGGAATGGAAGTTCTCGACTTCCTGAGTATCAAATGCCTTTTGATTTTTCTTTTCTTTGTTTTTAGTCTGTTTGGTTCGTGTTCTTTTTCGTTCTATTTGTAGAGCTAGGGTTTCATGTTTTATTTTGATTTTGATCTGAAAAAATCGGACTAAAATGGTTGTAATTTGCTATTAGCTGTCATTAACGTTATAATATTAACGTTCAAACACGTTGTGAGCCAAAAAAATGGATTTTTGAGCTTTTTTTGGAAGTGTAAAAACGAATTTTTTTTCAAATTTCAAGTCCGGATTTGAAATAGTTATGGTTTATGAAAATATGCAAATTATATATCAAAATGAAGTACTTCGTGTCTAGTTTCAAAATACGTATTTATTTTGTAAAAAACGGGTTTGAAAAGGGGTCAAAAATGGACTTAAAAACACCACATCGGGCGGCCGGAGGTAGGAGATGATGAATAGTAAATTTTTTTTTACAATTTTTGATATTATATTATACTATATTAATTATATATATTATGTCTATTATATTTATTTCTATTAAATTGATTATTTTTCTAATTTTCATTCCTAGTTTTAACATTTATAATTTGCAAAAATTTAATTAATTTAATTATATGTATACTAAGATTAGTATTTATTTTGATAAAAAAATAAATGTCAAAATGAGGTGTCTACAGTAGTCATGCCATACGTGGTTATGAAGTTCAATTATTTAATTTCATAGAATAATGACATAACTCCCGAGTTCATATTATTTTTATTATGTCAATCTTTGCTTTAATGATATAACGCTCTCATGAAACTTTCTCTTTCGAAAAATTGCTTTCTTTTTCCCAATAAGTTTGCGGGTCTAGTTTGCGTCGCATAAAACTCGGTTTTGTCACTTAGATGTGTTTTATATAAATAAAAATTCATTAATATGACATTTCCCAAAATTAGAACTTTGCATTAGATTTTCCAAAACCAGAACCTGCAACATTAGGCATCCAAGAATTTTTATTGAATAAGATTTAATTGGTTGAAAAAAAATGTAAGTCTGACAATATTTTGGAATAAATTATTCATATACTAAAGTTATATAAATATAAATACGAATTATGAGGTTTTGATTCCAACATAATAGATACGTAGATACTTATGGATCTACCATAAAAAATATAATTTTTTATTCTCATTTTTGCATTTCATATTTTTAGTGTGTAATTCCCATGCTTATAAGTATTTTTTCTATTCTAATTAACGATGATATCATTATATGATCATTTACTAACTTTTTACATTATTATTCTTTACTGTTGTTTAGTTTCTTTTATTAATTGTAATTTTTGTGAGGAGTTTAGTGGATTTTAGGTAATTTCTATCCTTTTTTTAATTAACTTTTATTATGAAAGCATTTTAAATAAGGCCCATTGAATTTTAAAAGGTCGTAAGCGGTAATCTGTTTAGGTGTAATAGGATAACACATGTCTAGAATCTTTTGGTTTAATTTTTTTTTCAAAATTGATTTTTTTTAGAAAAGCCCACTGACTGTTATCTTAAATTATAGTAGGCTTGCTTAGCTAACTCTAATTTCTTCTTCTTCTTTTTTCCAGCTTCGGTTTGTGGTTCCGAGTAAATTTTTTTAATGATTTTAAAAAAAAATTAAAAGTTTTCTTTTATTGTATCGAGTATTCATGTTAAGTTGGCTAGGTTTAATATGGATACAATTAAAGAAAAAGGAAAATTTTTTGGCTTGACACTCATAAATAAAGGTAAGACCAAAACTAGCTTATTACATTGAGAATTATGATAGTGCGAAATTGAGTCTGTTATAGTAGTGTAAAATAGTATTGTGCATAATCTAGGATTTGTTGTTTGCTGGAAATTTATATTTGAATGAGGAGTTGACTGCCTATATGTGAAATGTGCTTGATTTTGGAGAAATAAGACAATATGGACATGGTTTTAGTGTGGATAATGCTTGAGTTGTAAAAATGATAAATTCATGTAATGTAGTCTCGCAAATTGCCAAAAAAAATTTCAATGAGTCAAGAGTTGCTATCAAATTTAAAAGAAATGCAATGTTAATGTGAAACTTGAGATTGTTAAGTGCTTAGTTATAGAACTGAGCAAGAGCAAAATGCATAAACAAGTAAAAGGACTCTAGTGATATAAGATCTTTCATTATGAATGGAAATTGATGTTTGTAAATTGACCAAATTTGATTATTCATGTATGACCAGTTTTGGATGAAATGAAACGAATATTCAATGGATTTATCATGTCCACAATGAAAAAAAAACATACCAAGTGAAAACTAAGGTTGAACATATTCTTTTGGACCTTTAGAAACCCCTAAAGTTACCTAAAAATCTTTTTCTTCGAGAATCTCGAACTTAAGCACGAAAGTAAGAAACTCCAAAAATACATAGCTGGTACATGGGCTCGTGTACTAGACTGTGTAAACCTCTTATCATGTCCTGAAGCGTACTCTAAACATGGCAATCCGTCGTACACAATACTAAAGCTTAAAAATGACTACCTTAGTCACGCAAGGCTTCCATATCATGTACAAGGCGTATATTACAACCAATGGAACGCATCAGAGTAGTATAGTTTATATTGATAACGATTAAGTAACAAGGCAAGAAGAATATTTATCATAAAAATAAACAAGGTTGATTACAAATCTTAGGGCATACCCCCGCTATTATCTTCAAGTCTATATAAATACATTTCTTAGTAATCACCAAAATACTAACATAGCATCCATTACATATAAGGAAATTACAAAATAACATCATCCTATGTTCATATTGCTTCCATAAGAGTTTAAAATCCATCAATACTTTCCTTAATGTCATGATCTTCGAATAGAGCCACGGGTATACATGTTTCAACAAAGATATATGGGAGTATAGCTTACAACTAGCTTAGTGAGATATTCCTTTTTATTCGCACCATGATTTCAAACAAGTTTATTTAATTTTCACACATATGCTATGCATGCTATGCAACAATCACATGATTTCACAAATATATATAGTTATCTAGAAACCATATAACGGATTTACCCCTTCGTATTAAAGGTTAGGAAATTATTGATGAAGATCCAATCAACCTTCTACTGCTAGTCCCCAGGCCTTCACCCAAAGCTTTCAATTGGCACGACTCCAAACCTAAAGTCGCATTTCCCGAGTGATGCAGATTCTCTAGAAAGGAGCATGGCCCGTGTCCCATGCTAACAGCCCATCCAAATCTATGCATAGGAGTAGCAGCCTTCCGAAAGAAATGTGACTCGACGAATGCTATGTATGAATGCTTTATTTTTCTTAAGCCAACCTTATTAGGGTTTTTTAGGGACGATCAAATAATTGAGCAAACAATAAGCAATCATACATGTAGATAGACAAAGTACTTAAACAGACAATTCGAAATTACGATATTCTTAATTCTCATTTTATCACATAAGCTTAGAATCACACATGCATATATATCCTTGAATTCCCCGTACATGTCTATTTTTATCTTTTCTTAATATACTAATGTCACTACTCTAAAAGCACAAGCAATGTAATGAAATTAAGAGGAAAAACTCACTCTTCCATTTCGCAATCTTCTTAGTTGTAGTAATCCTTAGGAAGGCAAATCCCGTATTCCTTGTCACCTAAACAAAAAAAAAATACCCGGGATGAGTATTTCTAGAAACTCTACTTAAACTTTCTAATTCTACTTTACTATGTTCGTTAAAAGTCGCGCAGAATAAAATTTCATCTTAAAATGGCCATAACTTGCTCATTTTAACTCGGAATTTCACATATTATATGCCATTTTCTATTTGCTTGAAAAGATCTACCTATTGCTAAGGTTATTTTTATGATAAAAAGATTGGTTTGGAAACGGTAGGCGTATAGAATCATTATGAAATTCCAAGTCCTCAAAACATAGTCTTTCAAACTTTTCTTCATCAAAGAATCCATAAGCAAAAAATATAGATATTTATATGATTGAAAATCCTTTGACTATGTAACGCCCTAACCTAAGGTGTTATCAGCCCACCACGTGTCATCACCAATGATGGACACACAAAGGCTATAATTTCTAATCATCAAATATATATATATATATATATATCTCAAATATCTCAAAAATCTCACAAATAAAGGATACTCATAAAATAATATGTCCTCAATTCTTCTGAATCATAAACTAAACAAGTCAATTTTAAAGAAATAAAAGAATCTCTTAAACATCATGAAATTCTCAAAGAGAACTAATCAAATATAAAGTTTTTCTTCTTGATCCACTATCCATAAGATACTAATCTCAGTTGCCGGCAGAAGGGTCAAATCCACTATCGCTTTCCCTATAATCCACAAATATGTTGTATCCCATCAGATCATAAATAATAGAATCTTCATCTGTACCTGTAGGAAAAATAAGAACTGAGCGAAAAAAACACCCAGTACACCAAACCGAAACCATATGCACATGATCACACAACATAATATCACATATAACTTAAATGCTAATGCAACAAGCACTATTTATTCTTTTCTTAAGCCTGCAACCAACACAGTTTAGGACCATTTGCAATTAGTCCTAAACCTGAAGTAACTCATGACCCCGATAAAAGCCATAGTATGATAAGTTTACATATATATATAGATGCGTTCCACAATTAAGCTGGTAACGACTCCTAATCTACCAGAATTATCTCCAAATGCAACTCCACTCGGGATAATGACACACAAGGATCATCGGGTTGCCACCGTTAGTATCACACTCTAGTGTGGTCTTTACCAACTGCAGCCACTCACAACCAACACTTGATTCAATTAAAGTCGAATAACAATTAGTCAAATTTAACAACTAAACCTACAAGCATAAACAATCAAACATGGTAAGGTCATACCTAGATTTGCTTTCAATCCAAATCTCCCGAACAGTAACTACTAACAAAGTAGAAACCCTAACCTCACAAGTATTTATGTTTATCAATATATTACAAATCAAGTTCAATTTCAACTATAATATGAAACCCTAACCCTAATTTCCATAGCCTATTTGAATATCAACACACCTGTTTATCTCGTTTGCACTTCAATGAAACATTTATCACAATTTCTCCAGAGTTCTTAATTATCTCCACAATTCCTTCAAGATACATATATATACAATCCTCAATGAATAAAACTACTACAAAAGTTCATAACTTTAAATCCACAAAGATGGGACGGATTCATACTTACCTAGAACTGGTAGATCTTGCTTGCGACAGAATCCTAATTCAATCAATTCTCTTATCACAAGTAATTAACTATCGCTATAATCATATTCTTACAATCTATTAATCTTAGAAATCACAAGACTATGATAGAGATTTTAACTTTATTTTGATTCGAAACCACAACTCTCCAAATTCGATATAGGGTTTCCCCACTAGATCTTAAATCTCCTTCAATCATATGAAAATCTTGATTTAGACTAATTTATCTAAGGCAATTAATTGAAAAAGACTAGAGATAGATCCACTTACCTAGGTTTTGCTGAAGAAGAAGTGTGACAAATTCATGGGTCAAGGGATCTATTTATAGAGGGACTTTGCTTAGGAAAAACACCAACATAGTTTAAGGAAAATGCAACCATAGGCCGCCCTTTCCGTCGACGCTTAGCCACTTACGCCGACGGCTGAGCTGTGTATGTCGGCGGCCATTATTCCTACATAGGACCAATTTTCTCAGCAAATTTTCGAAGCTTCAACGTCAAATTTTAGGCCGTCATCCATTATGTTTAGGCAAGCGGCTTAAGATTAAAGGCTGGCAGCTTAGATACCAACCTAAATCGTCTTCACCTAATTCCTCACGTATGACTTCCTTATATTCAAATGCGTCTATTCAAGGACAAAATACCCTCTTAAACTACATTATATTACAATTATACCATTTCATATGAATTATTTATTTGTACTTTACGTCTCCCCCCTCCTAAAAGAAACTTTTGTCTTCAAAAGTTACTTGGATTGCTGCAACTCTTTTAAATCATTGTTTTTGTAAGCCCTGAAAAATTTCAGTAAATAATTTCAAAATAAACATCGAAAATAAACTCTAAAAATGACTCCAAATTAAAACCAAACTTCAACTAGTCTTAAATCACGAACGAATCTAGAAATTTCTTAATCTTGAGAAAATAAGAATCCTTAAAAATAAAATAGGAACTCAACAGTCTTTAAGTCCAAAACCGCTACGTATGACAAATTCTATACTTAACTCGAACTTGTAAAAATTGGGTAATATAGAACTCAAAAACAAATATTAAAAAGTAAATAACGATAAACCTTCGGAAATAAAACCCAATTGAAGAATTCCGAAAACGTTAAGAGATATTAAATACTTACAAAATAAAATTTAAAATAAATTTCTCAAACTAAATGTGTTGTCTAAACATGAACCTTCAGTTTCAAATTGGCAAAGATCTAAATTGGAAAGTCACCCGGAACCCTAAGTGGAATATAGTAGTTCAAGTTCGAAACTCGTGCTCTTAGCCCTAGAGGCTGGTGTAGTTTATAGTGAGTACTCGTAGTAATATAAGATCGCTTAAAAATATCAGATTGATAAATTTTGAACCTATTTCGAACCCGTTGGATACAGACTTTGAAAAGCATGTCTCGGGCATGAGATATTAAAAATATACCATTAACACCGTTAGACTCGTATTTCATAAGGATTTCAAAAATATCAGTTTTATATTTTTTCGATAACTAGAAATATCTGATTTTTCGATTATATTCGTATTTCTTTACTATCATTAATTAACTAGTCTTTTCACTATTTACTACTATTCATTACACAATTTTACTATTCTCGTAAACCCTTATATTTTGATAAATATTTTATATCAGAAAATTCTTTTTTAAAATTTAGTTCGTTTTGGGTTTTTACGGGATCAGTTTCTGTTTAAGACCTGATACTAAAATAAAATAAATTAATTTAATAATTGGAAAATATTTGAAAAATATTTTTATTTTCATAAAATAACTTTTTATAATTTTTCGATTACAAAAAAATCATTTATATCTCATATTCGCGTATTTTAATCATACTGGTAACTTATTGATAATTCTAAAATAAATAAATAAATTATTATTATTTTAATTATGAAAAATCTGCTACAAAAATTGGAATGCATTTTCTATTTTTTTTCTATTTTTGTTTTATTTATTAAGAAAGTACTCTTATAAACCCATACCTATAATACACTTTTCACATATACTTCTTTTTCGCTTTAATCTTTCTACACTTCATGTATCACTTCATGGCAGAATTTTTGACCTCTTTTGCTGCCTTTTGTCTTTAAAATACTTCCAATTTGATTAAAATAAATCTATTCCAATCCTTATTTAAGAAGCAACACACATTAATTGTACATTACAATTTCAAGTCAAAAACCAACCAAACTCCCTCCCTCTCTCTTCTAAATTCACGCCAGCTTTGGGGAATCTTTGCTACCATTTATTTATTTATTTTACTTCATTTAAGAGTCTTTAACACATCACTCTTTCATATATGCCCTCTCTTCACACCTTTAACATTTTCTCATTCCTTGCATTTTTCCTCTCTATTTTCCTCTCTTTCTCTCTTCATTTGTTCTTGCTCTTGCAAGAACACTTGCTGCCCCTATTCAATAAATGAGCTCCCACATATATTTCTTCAAGATCCTTTGGTAAAGCTCTTATCCAAGGTTTCATAGATGATATAGGTGAAGTATAGTGAGAGTTTCATGCATCAAATGACCTTCCATAAGTTAAAAGCTAAGGATGATGATGTCAAAATGAACACTCATCTTATCCATGATTATTCTCTTGCAATATTATTATTTTCTTGCTAGCAATGGTTATATTTTGTAGATTTAACTTTTATGTGACTTTGATTATGTTTATATTTAGATCTATGAGTTTATAGCTTACTACCATGGATTTCTTTTATATTTATATTCATAGTAAGTGTAGATCTTGGTTTTGAACTCAAACAAGAATGGTGAAATTCATATCTAGGCAAGACCCATATTTAAAAACCACTTTCCAAGTGTCAAAATGAATTTTTACTTGAAATAATGAAGGCTTAATGGTATATACATCAAGACTTCATTTTATATGGTTCAAAGGTGATTTTCAAAGATTATTTTTCAAAACAAAATTCTATTTTAGATCTAGACAAAGGCATAACTTAAAAACATGTTTTCCAACTCAAAAATGAAGTTTTTATTCAAGATAGGAAGGCTCTTAAGATAGGATATGTAAGGGATAATTTTCATAAGTTTATATGGATTTTATCAAAAGATATTTCTAAAAAAACAATTTTGTAAATTCGGATATCAACCAAGACTAATTTGGAAACCCATTTTTCAACACCAAAATGAAGGATTTGTTTAAAAATGAAAGGCATGGAATAGTATCAATAGGAGATGTTTTTATAAGTAAATGGTAGATCTAGTAATAGAGATTCTCAAAATAGGAAGAGATTACAGAGTATAAAATTTGGTATTATCCTAACCTTGTGAAGTTCTGATGGTTTTAAACCATGTCTTAAAAACCCTTTTATCAATTCCAAAAATTGTGTTTTATATGAAAAATGAAGAGTACAGGTCATAGATATCATCAAGTAAAGATTTTTATAAGTTAACATGAGATTTGCTAAGAAAAACATGTAGAAAAGGAGTAGAAATAAAGTAGGAAAATTTGAGTTGTTTGTCATTTTAAGAAATTCGTAATAATGAGTAATGGCATGAAAACACTTACTTTCCAAACTCAAAATAGAATTTTATTAAAGAAATAAAGTCCTTAGTGCTAGATATGGTTGAGCCTTAAGTTTTTAAGTATCAAATGATTACTTAAAGGAATCACTACAAAAATAATTTTACAAAATTCGGATTTTGGATGAACCATAGTTAAAAACATGTTTACAAAGTAAAATGGAAATTTTTTTGAAAAAAAAAGCCTTAAGGAATATACATAATGGAATTAATTTTATCAAGAATAAATAAATTTTATCAAGGAATTTTTTAAAAACAAGTGGGAATTGTCAAGAATACAAGACTAGCCTTTCTAAGTTGATTTTTCATAAAGTTTATAAGGAAAAAGTTTTCTAAAAATTTATTTTATTAAATATAATCAAGAACATGTACATATATATATATACATGACAAATCATTAATAGTAACTTGTTCATATTGCATGTATACTTGCTTTGGATAGTAGAAACTTCATGAACTTTCACAAAATCAATTTTCTAAATCGGATTTCGCTACTTATATGAACTGATCAGATCTGTTCGAAGATTAAAATTTTTCAAAATTTAAATATGATATTAGAATTATATAGATCTTTCTAAGTAGATAAGAATCGGTATATAATTTACTAAATTCCGAGTTAAAATGACCAAGTTATGGCCATTTTAAGTTGAAATTCCTGCGTAATATGAGAATTACGAATTTGATAGTTTGTATGAGATAGAATGGATTAGTTTTGAGTTGAAATACTCATTTGGGTATTTCTTTACTTAGGTGTCTTTGTTTTCGAGGATTCGTTGCCACCTGACTATTACGATTAAAAGACTAGAGTCCAATGACATGTGAGTTTTCCTCTTATTTTGTTACCTTGTTTGTGCTTGTAGCTAGTTGCATTAAAATTATAGAACAAGATAAGACCAATATGAATGGGATGGGATAGATAATGAGACTTTGATGTATGTATGTTAAAGAATACTAAAGCATATCGAAACCATGAATCGATTGGATAACTACACTATTCATATTGTTTTGTTTATGTGTATGATATTGGTCAGTCACTCTAAAGAATGTATGAATAATTTGACCTAAGCAAAAATAAATGGGTCATGCATCGCATCGTTTAAGTTGCATTTGGTAGCGTGCTACTCCTGCGCAAGTCGATCGGTATGGTTCGAGATCATATTTGGAGAATGAGACCCGATATCAGAGTTCATTCATAGGGAACTAAAGCGCACCGGGGATGTATTCCATGTATGAGCCTATCCGAGTCGATTGCTATGAGCCTGGGGGCTTAGGAACTAGCAACAAGTCGTGTAGATTTTCAATACCATCCTTAACCCTAGATACAGAGGGCGCAAATCTGTTCTGTGGCGGTTCTGGATACCCATACATAATTATATGCTCATGTGTTTGTTCATAGCAGCATATGATGATTTATAACTTGCTTGTTATGGTACGAAATTAAGGGAACTCTCACTAAGCTAGTGTACTTATACCTCAATAGTTGTTCGAAAAAATAGGTTGACGGAGAAATGCTACCTGGGGACCGAGATGGTTAGAGCCGAGTATGACTTTGGGATTCCAGTAGGAAGTAAGAATACTTAAAGATATTAGCTAGTCTTGTGAATTGCTTTCTAATAGTTTTATGTAGTGAAATCTTTTGATGAATTATAATTGAAGTATAGTGAATTGTATTTCCTTTACATTTTTACTCAAGTTATATCAATATAAAATGTATCACTACGATGTGTCTCCTCCATGTGTTAGACGCCTTGTACATAGTATGAAAGCCTTCGTGTGACTGAGGTGGTCATTTTTAGGCTTTAATATTGTGTATGGCGAACTGCCACTATAAATCCCCAAATTTTTGAATCGATTTAGCTTAAAACCCTATTCTGGAAGTCAACCAGAACCCTAAAGTCAACAAAACCCTAATTTAACGTAATAGCTTAGTAAAACCGCGAATCATTTTGGACCGATCGGACACAGTTCTTGAAAAATGTGTCTCGGGTCTTAGAATAATAAAAATATTCCGAATATATCGTTAGACTCGTAAAAATATAAGGATTTCAAAAATATCAGTTTTATAATGTTTTAGTAAGTAAAAATAACAGATATCGTAATTATACGCATATTTTCTTACTACCAGTACTTTATTAGTCATATCTACTTTACATTACACTATTTATTACAATTCTATACTATTCTTTTCTCTCTACTTTTTCTTATACCTACTCTATAAATACCATAACCGATAACCGTTACTTTTTACCTTTCCCATAACTTATTTCACATCTACCTTACTTATTACTTCATTTTAATCCACAAAAATACAAAAATAAAATCTCTCTTCTCCCTCTATACTACATGCGCCCTCTCCCCCCCCCCCCCCCCCCCCCCTCATGCATCTCTCTCAATTTATTTCAATTTTCTTTTATTTAATCACTCAAAATTCACTTCACATTTTCCTATAAATACCCCCTCCTCATTCATTTCTTTCACAATTACTACTCATAATTTCTCTATAAAAACTCTCTCAAATTTTCTTCTCATTTCTTCTTCTAATATCCTCTCAAAATAATCTCAAACCATTTTTATCTACACAAAACCAAAACCACATAACACTTCAAAAAACCTTCTTTAGGTAAACTTTTCTCCATATTTTCTTCTTCTCATGTCATGTAACTTTACATGACCATAGTGTGAGTTTCCAAAAACTAAATGTTATGGAAGCTACACTATGTTCATGTATTGTTCTTGTTCATGTTCATGTTCATGGAAATCTATTTATGTTTATGTTGTTATTTTGTTCATATTATTGTTATTATATATAAGTATTATTATGTTTATTTCCATGCAAAACAATTTATTTATTCCTTTCATTGCAATTTATTTAATTCTTGGTATTTTAAGACTAGTCTCTAGTCTTAGACTTGTCCTCATCAAGTCAAAACAAATTTATCTTTCTTTCATTTTATTTTTCTTTTAGAACTAGTCTACTTTTTAGTCCCGAGAGCCTTGAAGAAACTAAGACTCCTAATACTTGACTTTTATTTTATTTATGTTATTTTTGCTTGCTATTATTTCTCATAAACCATGTTCATTAAGATTATTGTATAAATTTTTTAAGTTCTAAAAATAATTGATAAAAAGGAGATTTTTCACTTAGAAATAAGTTTATGAAGTATAACATCTATGGTTCAACAAAGTAAAAGTTATTCCTTTCCAAGTTTTAAGAAAAACTCACTACAATTTTAGAAACTACTTTGTTTAAAAAGCTTTTTAAATCATTTCTATATCACTTTGTTTTTCAAAAGAAAATGATTTTTGATAAAAATGATTTCTATGAAAAACATAACATGAGAAAGGAATGAGAATTTTCAAATCAAGATCTTTTCAAACAAGTGGTCAAAGAAAAATTGTATAGAAAAATAAATGGGAAAAATAGCACTAATATAGAGAACTTAGAAAGAAGAAAATTTTGTTTTCGAAAAGTTATCTAGGAAAAATAATAAGGCAAACATAAAGTATCCTTTGAAAACAAAGGAAACAAAATATTCATTTCAAAAGATTTACAAAATGAATTCTTGTAAATATTTTTAAAACTCCAAATTGACATTATTTTACTCATGAAACATGATTGGACAACAAACACTTGAGCATGAATAAATATGAGCTAAGTAACTATAAAAAGAAGATTTTTCAACTATATAGATAACTAAGTATTTATCAACCAAATTTTGAATAATTTAAAGTTTGAAACAAAATTGTTTTTGAGTTGGAAAATTCGTGGTGAATCTGATCACCACTATTTTGGGGCCTAAATGGTTTAGTTTTATAAAAATAGTTCTAGAAATGGATAGATCTTTTTGAGTAGGTAGAAATCGGTATGTTATATGTGCGATTCCGAGTTAAAATGACCAAGTTATGGCCATTTTAAATTGGAATTTTTCTTTATACGAACTTTGATATTCTCATGACATTGTTTTGTCAAAATTCAAGAATATCATCAAGAAATAGTCATTTTGGGTATTTTCTTTGGATAGGTGATTCCGATGAAGAATACCTTTACCCCGAGGACTATTTCGATTAAGAGGATTGTGTGAGCGACTCATCCGTGTAGAAGAATAGTCGACATGGCATCGTGAGTTTATTTCCTTAAGATGCTTTACTTGTTTATGCTTGTAATTTAGTTGCATTAGAATTAAAAAAAGAAAAATGGATATGTATGTAAAATAATTCTTTTAAAGAACCTTAAGAATATCGAGGCCGAAATTGATTTAATGATTGTTCTAGTATAACACTTGATTTGTATGAGATTCTTTGATCACCTTAAATATGATAATAATGTTATGATATCATAAATAAATGGATTCATGCATACCATGAAGGGAGTCACATTGCATTAGGTTATTATCTTTGAGTGAGAAGGATTGTAGCTCAGGTCGAAAGTAACACTTGGCGGAGTGACCGAAAGCGATTGCTTAGCGACATTAAGGAAATGCTTGGTGGAAGATCCGAAAGCAAGACTCAATTCAAGTACACTTCATATACTTGGCGATATTGATCGAAAGCATAAATCTTTTTAACTAAACTACTTGTTTTGAGGTTACGTATCACCAAACCCCGAATGGAGGATGTAAATCCATTCAACATATAGTTCCCAAAAACCTATATGCCTTGTTGCTCACGTGTATGTTGCATTTCATTTGATTGCTTAAAAAATTTGTTTGAATTTTTGTTACAAGAAGTTATTTATGAAAATAGTTCTCACTAAGCCCATTAGCTTATACCCCTATAGATATCTTTTACAGTTCACATATTTGTAGTTGAGGTCACGTAGACCCTGCAGCCAGGTATTTTCCTTTTTGGTTAAGGAATTTCAAGATGAGGTTAGGGATGGATAAGCTGTAGAAATACTCTTGTAATAGATTTGTGAATAAGGGAAATGTCCCTAAGCTTTGTAAGATCATTGTTATGAATCAATGAATATTATGAATCCTCTTTTCTTAATCTGTTATTATATCTTCTTAAGATTCATAATTCCATGTATGGTCCTCTAAATTTGTGAGAACACTCTTTACACTTAATATCAAAGCTTTTGGGAGTGGCTAAGGTTGTCATACTTAAGCTTTAATATTGAGTATGACGGACTATTACGTTTAGGGTATCCTTCGGGACGTGACAGTTTCCAACTCTGGAATCCATGTTTCTATTTGTTTTTTCGACACTTAAGATGTTTTTTGCTCCATCGCTAATTTCAGACACCATATTTACTTATTTTTAAAGCTCCTTTTCTTGCTTTCTTACATGATCATATTAGTAAGTTATAAAAATCATTAGATGTCCCCATAACTCCTAACTTTTACTGCCTAAATTAGGTTCACTTCTTCTACAGCTACATGATACATCTTTAGAATATAAGATAAATTTATTGATAATATCCACCATTAAAATCTTACCCTTGATTAGTCACTTTCCCACTAAAAGTCTCTCTTATGTCAATCTTCAAATCAATTCCTTGAACAACATTTAAATAGTTGAAAATCTTACAACTATAATTCCAATCTTAAATTCTAAAGATTCAAACCTTGCATCAACTTGAAACTTCAAAGTTATATCACATACACTTCTATTAATTCAACTTTGTATTTACCACTATTGCTCCTCATTGAAGCTCATTTATATCACTTGTATATAATTCATCTAATCCAAAAACATTATTTAATTAACCACATTGCTTCCAACACAATTTCTCACTTCTTGACATTCCTCCTTTATATTTGTCACTAATGTATATATGAGGATTAAAGATTAAGACCTATGGTACTCTTCCTTTGACATCAATACTTCTAACATTCCAATATCTCTTTGATATACAGCTCTCTTATGCACTTTGTCCCCTTGATTATTACTTTACAAATCCATCCATGGTGTTCTTATATTATACATGATTCTTCTCCGCTTGAATTCGGTATCCTTCTACTCCTCTTTAATTTCTTTCCAACCATCACATCCTTCAAAACACTTATATGATGTGCTTTAGAATATCAATCCAACTCGTTAGCACTTTCTAATCATCATGCCTTACCTCTAATTACTACTATTTCCATTGAACTTTCTTAAAACATGATCTCCTCATAATTCCTAAAACAACAATTAGAAAGCTCCAAATACAAGATTTTTAAATTTTCAAGTATAACTCTAAAGATCAAAATTACAAAAGGCTGTTATTTCAGATGAAGTTAACACCTATGCTCCTATTGATTTTTTTCCACCATCATCAGACACCATTGTTAATCTATAACTTTCATTTATCATTTATGTCATTCCAATTATCTCCTAAAATTTGTATTATTACTTTATGTAACAATTTATATCTATGATCCCATATAGACCTTTCTAAGAATCATCTTAAAACTCATCTTCATATATTAGTTCAGATGTCATCATTGTTCTTTACCCTTAGATTCCTCATACCATACAACTCACTAAGATCACATTTTCTTCTTGCAACTGTTATTCCACATATACAATCATGTCTTAATCAAATTCAACTATTCTCTTATTTATACTAGTTGTCCACAAATTCTTACCATTTGCTTTTCGATAATGATTCATCTCACTTGCATATAATCACATATCACCATGTCAACCACTTATTAGGATTTTCTTTATACCTCCGCTTCCTTCTAATCAACTCCAGTCATCCTTCTTTTATTGTAAGCCTCGTCTTTTCTAGCTAAACTCGGTTTCGAAAATCGAAAGCGGAAACTGAAACCCTAAATGAATACCCTAGGCTAGTTTGGATCTAGGAACCCTAAATCTGGCAATCCCAAGAACGAAACCCCGGAACAATAAAAATAAGTTAGCTCTAGAATATAGTCTTAAATAATATATCAAAACATAAAAGATCAGATTTCAGAGAAATTCATTCATTTCGAAACTATCGGGATTTGTTCTCGAAAACCGATCCTCCAGACTCAAAAATAAAAATATATTACATAGGACTCTTTAGAACCAAAATTTAGTAAAGAATTCAAAAATATAATTATAATAATTTTTTGATTTATAAAAATTACAGTTATAGCCTTTTATCGTATTTTCATTACTATCGGTAATTTAATTATCTAATCTACTTTTTGATTTCTAATCACACTATTCACAAGTAAAACCACCCATACCCTATTCTTACATCCTTACAACCTATTCTTACAATCTTACATCATTTTCCATTACATTTGCTTTTCCAATGCACTTTTATTACTTAAATTACTTATTTAAATTTGAATTTTATTACACAAAATAATTAAACATCTCTCTATCTCTTCCTTGAGCTTAAACTGGTGCCCCCCTCCCTTGTCCTCTCTCTCTAATATAGCTCTAAATAATTTATCAAAACATAAAAAGATCATATTTCAGAGAAATTCATTCGTTTCAAACCCGATTGGGATCTATTCTCGAAAATTGGTCCTAGGACTCGGAAATAGAAAAATATTATATAGGACTTGTTATAATCGAAATCTAATAAGGAATTCAAAAATATAATTATAAAGATCTTTTGGTTTATAAAAATTACAGTTATAGTCTTTTTGTCGTATTTTCATTATCGCCGGTATTTTAATTGTCTAATCTATTTTTTTATTTTCTATCACACTATTCACCAAGTATAATGCTACCTCTTTTTTACATCCTTACAACCTATTCTTACAATCTTACATTATTTTTCTTACATTTTCTTTTCCAATACAACTCTTACTACTTAAATTACTTATTAAATTTGAATTTTATTACACAATTAAATCAACTCATCTCTCTCTCCCCTCTTCCAAAACCGGGGCGACCCCCCTCCACATGCCTATATAAATTGTTTCATTTTTCCTTATTTTATTAATCACACAAAAACCTAATCTATTTCCTATATAAACTCTCTTTTACCTTTTATTTTTCACTTTCTCTCTTTTTACAAAAGATCAAACATTGGAAAAGTTTTCTCTCCCTCTCTTGTGTTTCCGTAAGCCTTCCCCTCCCTCATGCACACAGACACACAAATTTTCTTCAAGTTTTATTACTCCAAACATTTAATAAGTAATAGATCTATACCTTACCATAATAAAACATGTCATGGTAAGATCATACATATGTGGTTCCACTAAAATCTCGATGAGCTTTATGCTAGGGATGTGGAAGTGCTTAAGCATGATATTCTTGCCATCACAATGTTATTGATCTTTATATTTAAGTTGATCTACTATTATTTTGCTATATTATTGCTAAATGTTGTTCTTTGGATATTTTGTACATATTCTCTTTCATTAAACTCATCTATATATTATTTATGTTGCATTTGCATCCATGATATGAGTAATATAGTAGATCTATTTGTTTAGAGTACATAAATGCCATAGGTATTTGTCATATATACATAAAAGATATGCAATATTGTCACGCTCCGAAGGGTATCATAAACGTGGTAGTCCGCCGTACACAATATTAAAGCTTAGGAATACTGCCTTAGTCACGCGAAGGCTTCCATACTATGTACAAGTCGTCTAATACATGGAGGAGACACATCGGAGTAATACATTTTATATTGGTATAACTTGAGTAACAATGTAAAGGAAATACAATTCACTATACTTCAATTACAATTCATCAAAAGATTTCACTACATAAAACTATTATAAAGCAATTCACAAGACCTAGCTAATATCTTCAAGTATTCTTACTTCCTACTGGAATCCCAAAGTCATACTCGGCTCCAACCATCTCGGTCCTCAGGTAGCATTCTCCGTCAACCTATTTATTCGAACAACTATTGAGGTATAAGCTACACTAGCTTAGTGAGAGTTCCCTTAATTTCGTACCATAACAAGCAAGTTATAAATCATCCATATGCTATGCATGAACAAACACATGAGCATATAATTATGTATGGGTATCCAGAACCCGTACACAGAACAGATTTACGCCCTCCGTATCTAGGGTTAAGGATGGTATTGAAAATCTACACAACTTGTTGCTAGTTCCTAAGCCCCCCAGGCTCATAGCAATCGACTCGGCTAGGCTCATACATGGGATGTATCCCTAGTGCGCTTTAGTTCCCTATGAATGAACTCTGATACCGGGTCTCATTCTTCAAACATGACCTCAGACCATACCAATTGACTTGCGTAGGAGTAGCACGCTACCAAATGCAACTTGACCGATGCGATGCATGATCAATTTATTTTTTGCTTAGTTCAAATTATTCATACATTCTTTAGAGTGACCAACCAATATCATACACATAAACAAAAATAATATGAACAACGTAGTTATCCAATCGATTCATGGTTTTGATATGCTTTAGTACTCTTTAGCATACATACATCAAAGTCTCATTATCTATCCCATCCCATTCATATCAATTTTTATCTTGTTCCTATAATTCTAATGCAACTAGCTACAAGCACAAACAATGTAAAAAAATAAGAGGAAAAGTCACATGTCCAATGGACTCCGATCTTTTAATCGTAATAGTCGGGTGGCAACGAATCCTCGAAAGCATGGTCACCTAAGGAAAGAAATACCCAAATGAGTATTTCAACTCAAAACTAATCTATTCAATCGCATACAAACTATCAAATTCGTAATCCTCATCCTACACGGGAATTCCAAATTAAAACGGCCATAACTTGGTCATTTTAACTCGGAATTTAGCAAATTATATAGTGATTCCTATCTACTTCGAAAGATATATCTAATTCTAATATCATATTTAAGTTTTGAAAACTTTTTAGCTTTGAAAAGATCTGATTAGTTCATATCAGTAGCGAAAACCAAATTAGAAAATTGATTTTGTGAAATTTCATGAAGTTTCTACTATCCAAAGCAAGTATATATACATGTTGTTGATGATATTGAATAAAAGAAATTTTTTAGAAAACTTTTTCCTTATAAGACTTTATGAAAAATTAACTTAGAAAGATTAGTCTTGTATTCTTGACAATTCCTACTTGTTTTTAGAAAAATTCCTTAATAAAATTTATTTATTCTTGTTAAAATTAAGTCCTCATTATGTATATTCCTTAAGGCCTTTTTTTTTTTCAATAAAAATTTTCATTTTACACTTTGTAAACATGTTTTTAAATATGGTTCATCCCAAAATCCGAATTTTGTAAAAATTGTTTTTGTGGTGATTCCTTTAAGTAAACTCATTTGATACTTAGAAACTTAAGACTCAACCATACCTAGCCACTAAGGACTTCATTTCTTTAATAAAACTTCTATTTTGAGTTTGGAAAGTAAGTGTTTTCATGCCATTACTCAATTATTACGAATTTCTTAAAATGACAATCAACTCAAAGTTCCTACTTTATTTCTACTCCTTGTACATATTTTTCTTAGCAAATCCCATCTCAACTTATAAAAATCATTACTTGATGATATCTATGACCTATACTCTTTATTTTTCATATAAAACACAAGTTTTTGAGTTGATAAAAGGGCTTTTAAGGCATGGTCTTGCAACCATCCGAATTTCACAAGGTTAGGATAAAACTCAAATTTTATACTTTGTAATTTCTTCCTATTTTGAGAAATCTCTATTAATAGATCTACCATTTACTTATAAAAAACATCTCCTATTGATACCTATTCCATAAGCCTTTCATTTTTTAAACAAATCCTTCATTTTGTGTTGAAAAATGGGTTTCCAAATTGGTCTTGGTTGAGATCCGAATTTGCAAAATTTATTTTTGGAAATATCTTTTGATAAAATCCATATAAACTTGTGAAAATTCATCCCTTACATATCCTATCTTAAGAGACTTCCCATATCTTGAATAAAAACTTCATTTTTGAGTTAGAAAACATGTTTTTAAGTTATGCCTTTGTCTAGACCGAAAATAGAATTTTGTTTTGAAAAATAATCTTTAAAAATCACCTTTGAATCATATAAAATGAAGTCTTGATGATATATATCCATTAAGCCTTCATTATTTCAAGTAAAACTTCCATTTTGACACTTGAAAAGTGTTTTTTAAATATGGGTCTTGCCTAGATACGAATTTCACCATTTTTGTTTGAGTTCAAAACCAATATCTACACTTACTATGAACATCAATATAAAAGAAATCCATGGTAGTAAACTATAAACTCATAGATCTAAACATAAACATAATCAAAGTTACATAAAAGTTAGATCTACAAAATATAACCATTGCTAGCAAGAAAATAATAATATTACAAGAGAATAATCATGAATAGGATGGGTGTTTCATTTTGACATCATCATCCTTAGCTTTTAAGCTTATGAAAAGTCATTTGATGCATGAAACTCTTACTATACTTTACCTACATCATCTATGGAAGCCTTAGATAAGAGTTTTACCAAAGAATCTTGAAGAAATACGTGTGGGAGCTCATTTATTGAATAGGGGCAGCAAGTGTTTTGCAAGAACAAGAACAAATGAATAGAGAAAGAGAGGAAAATAGAGAGAAAAAATTGCAAGAATGATAAAGGGTTAATGTGTGAAGGAGAGAGGGCATATATAGAAAGATAGAAGGAGTTAAAGACTCTTAAAATGAAGTAAAAAGAAAAAAAGAAATGGCAGCAAGAATATGCTCATGGCTAGCATGATTTTAGAAGAGAGAGAGGGAGGGAGTTTGGTTGGTTTTTGACTTGAAATTGTAATGTGTAATTAATGTGTATATGTTGCTTCTTAAAGAAGGATTGGAATAGATTTATTTTAATCAAATTGGGAGTGTTTCAAAGGACAAAAGGCAGCAAAAAGAGGTCAAAAATCTGCAATGAAGTGATGAGTGAAGTGTAGAAAGTTGAAGTGAAAAAGAAGTGATGTGTGAAATGTGTACTAAAGGTATGAGTTTGTAAGAGTACTTTCTTAATAAATAAAATAAAAATAAAAAAATAGAAAATGCATTCCAAATTTTTGGAGCAGATTTTTTATAATTAAAATAATATAATTAATTTATTTATTTTAGTAAATTATCAGATAAGTTACCGGTATGATCAAAATACGCGAATATGAGTTATAATTGATATTTTTATGACCTGAAAATTTCTAATAGGTTATTTTTATGAAAATAACAATATTTTTCAATTATTAAATTAATTTATTTTATTTTTAGTATTGGGTCTTAAACAGAATTTGATCCCGTAAAAACCCGAAACGAACTAAATTTTAAAAAACCAAAGTTTTCTATGATATATAAAATATTTATCTAAAAATATAAGGGTTTACAAGATTAGTAAAATTATGTAACGAATAGTAGTGAATAGTGCAAAAGACTAGTTAATTATCAGTAGTAAAGAAATACGAATATAATCGCAAAATCAGATATTTCTAGTTATTGAAAAATTATAAAACTGATATTTTTGAAATCCTTATGAAAATATGAGTCTAACGGTATTAATGGTATATTTTTTATATCTCGAGCCTCGGGACACGTTGTTCCAAGTCTGTATCCGAACGGGTTCGAAATAGGTCAAAAATTTACCAATCTAATATTTTTAAGCGACCTTATATTACTACGAGTTACTCTACATACTTAAACTACACCTCGGCCTCTAGGGCTAAGAGCGAGAGATTGCTGGACTTAAACTACTGTATCCTACTTAGGGTTCCCGAGTGATTTTCGGTTTAGATTTTTGCCAATTTGGAAACTGAGGGTTTATGTTATACAACACATTTAGTTTGAAAAATTTATTTTAAATTTTATTTTTGTAAGTATTTAATATCCCTTAACGTTTTTGGAATTCTTGAATTAGGTTTTACTTCCGAAGGTTAATCGTTATTTACTTTTTAATAATTTGTTTTTGAGTTCTATATTACTCGATTTTACAAGTCAGAATTAAGTATAGAATTTGTCATACGTAGTGGTTTTGAAATTTAAGACTATCGAGTTCTTATTTTATTTTTATGGATTCTCATTTTCTCAAGATTAAAAAATTTCTGGATTCGTTCGTGATTTAGGACTAATCGAAGTTCGGTTTTAATTTGAATTCATTTTTTGAGTTTATTTTCGATGTTTATTTTGGAATTATTTATTGAAATTTTGTGGGGCTTATAAATATGATAGTCTTAATGAAGGTGTTGCCAAAGCTCAAGATCTATTTTGTTTCTATCAAAAAAATGATTTTTGAAATTCGGATCTTGAGAAATAACCATTTAGAATACCTATTTTCCAACTCCAAAATGAAGATCTTACATATAAAATGAAGGGCTTAGGGAATATGTACCATAAAAGAATGATTTTTATAAGTTGAGCTTAGTTTTACTAAGAGAAATTTTCAAAAAAAGAAAAGGATTACAAAAGTTAAGTTAGAGCAATGTCTTAAAACCAACAAAAACTTAAAATTCATAATAAGGAATAGTTAATATGTAAACACCTATTTTCTAACCCCAAAACAAGAGTTTTATTAAAGCAATGGAAGCCCTAGGGAGTAGGTATAATTAGGACTTAATTTTAGAAAAATTAAATGAGTTTTACATAAAAAATAATCTTAAACACAAGTTTCAAAATTCGGATCTAGAAATGACCCCCATGCAAACACATTTCCAAATGCCAAAATGAGGATTTTAATAGAAAAATAGGAGCCTTAGGGAATAGATGTAATAAAAACTTTATTTTGATAAGAGTAAATGGATTTTATCAAAGTATAATCCTAAAACAAAGGAAATGTTTCAAAACATAGATCAAATAATATTTTCATTTCCTTAAAATTTTGTAAAATTCGTAATTAGGCAAAGCCCTTATTTAAACATCTATTTTCTAGCTCCTAAATGAATAATTTTATTAAGATAATGAAGGTATTAGGTATATAGGTTATCAAGACCTTATCTTAGTAAAAATATGGATGATTTTCAAAGAAATAAAGCTAGTTTTTCTCAACCAAGTGTTCTTGAAGTTGTTGCAAAGTAAAAGTTTCAAAAAAAAAAATTCTTTTTAACCCAAAATCATTAAGGATATGCATATAGATAGCTCATATTATTTCATTCATGATAATAACTTGTAGATATTGCATGCACATATAATATACTTGGTGGAAACAATGCACATTTCACAAAACAATTTCGAAAATGCGATTTTGAGCTACTGATCAGATCTGATCCGAGCATTTGAAGATATAAAAGTTTTCAAAACTTAAGAATAACATCATAAATAGATAGATATTTCGAAGTAGATAGAAATCGATAGCTTATTTGTGAAATTCCGAGTTAAAATGACTAAGTTATGGCCATTTTAAGTTGGAATTTCCATCTACCATGAAAATTACGAACTTAAGAATTTCTATTTAATAAGTTGGAATTAGTTATTGCTTGAAATACTCATTTGGGTTTTTTTTTTTTTTTTTCATTTATATGACTTTGAATTGGGGGAATTCTTGTTTCCTAAATACTATTATTAGAGACCAGTGTCCATGGCCGAGTGAGTTCACTTTCCCTAAATTTCATGCTCATGATTGTGCTTGTAATGATAGTGGCATTAGAACTAGGGCAAGATAAAATTGGAATATGCATGTGAATTCTACTTGGTTGAATCGATAATAAGAATATTGAAATGGGAATTGTTATAAATATATGTATGATTTAGTATAGAATTGAAGTGTTTAAAACTTCTATGATCGCCTATAATTCAATTAAATAAAATGCCATGACCATATAACTAAATTGCCCATACATAACATGTAAGGACCCGCTATCACCCCTTTATTTGAAATAGGAGATAACGGTTCCCTAACCACATATAATCCCTAAGATTATATGTAAGGTTGCCTAAAGGAATTGTTTGAGTAATTGATTATCTAATTCCATAAATATATCATACAATGGGAGACATAAAATTTTTTTTAAAACCTTTAAGCAAAGCTATACTACAACACATTTTCGCAAGGAAAACAACCCAACTTCTAACTAGCTAAATACATATATATATATATTACATCCAAAGGCTTCTTATAAGCCTTAACCAAAATCCTCAAAACACAACACAACTAGCACTATATTTACACCATCAACCAAAAAGAATTTCATCTAATCTATTACATTCATAGGGTCCATTGAGTCCATGGTCATCTCTAATCCTCCAACCCATCAAGAAAATCTTCAAAGTCGGTTCCATACCCCATACTCGTATAGAACTCATCGGAATCATCACCTGAAATAGATAAAATATGAGCCAAAGGCCTAGTATACAAGTAACGAATACAAAATGCGAAGTGGATCACACATTCTTAGACTAAATGCACTATGCAACAATCACCTGTTTATTAATAAGTCTTTAGTTAGTAAAACAACATGGGAGTATTCAAACTCCGGACAACAAGGATCTAGTATTACGTCCGCCTCCCTGAGTAGTCCCTACTGTTCATACAGACTAGGCAGCCCCACCTTCCGGCGTAGCCCGTAATACTAGGGGTTCCTGAGTAACGCATCACGACGCTCAGGGGTTGATATGAGCAGCTCGGATACTCACATCTCCTAAACAATTCTATCCATGAACGAGAAAGTACCCTGCCCCCAATCTGAGCAGGGTGCTGCTCTCCGAACCAGATTCAACGGCAGACAACAACAATCAACACTCATATATCAATAGTATTTTCTTATTTTAGAGTAGTTTGATCTTGATGCCTACCCTAACAAAGAGACAGACAAGTTACTGCGTACCTGAGACAACTCGAGAGTTAACGGGGTTGACTGGGCGAGGATCTATCACTGTTTAATCAATATTAAATTCATACTTAGCTTAAGCACTAATTAACTAGTATAAAATATAAATATATCAAAGAAATCCAGATAAATTAATACAAAGCTATAATAAAGCATTTAAACATCCTAATATACCTTAGATCGCTTAACAAATACTTAATTGATCAAATAACAAACTTCGGAAAACTTTAGAAAAAGTTTTTAAAATTCAAAAGCACAGAGGATACGCCGGCAGCCAAAGCCGGCGGCTTTGAGCCGGTGTTCGATACTCTGGAAATCAACACTGCCAACGCTGGCAGTGTTCAAGGGTACGCCGACTGCCTTCATTCTACGCCGGCGGCCTTAAGCCGGCGTAGAATCCAAAACCCAAAATTTTTCAAAACGTCTAGAGAGGTCTAAACCGTCCGCTTATCCAGATACGCGGGCAGCTTTGACACATACGTTGGCGGCCTTGGTTCCCAGCGGCCAGCGTACAATATGAATGAAAGAAGGCCGGCTGGCTTTTCTAGCGAAAGCCGGCGGCGTAGAAACTCAAATTGCCGGCGTACGTTCTGAAGAACAAACGCTGGCAATTTTTATCATAAAAGCCAGCTGTGTAAAAAAGTGGCGTTAAGAAATTTGAATCCAACGCTGCCTCTACGCCGGCGGCGTTGAATTCCCAGGTGCCGGCGTACGTTCAAATTTTAGCCTACGCAAAAATGGTTTTTGATTTCTCCTGTTTTAATAAAACTTGTTCATTTTTTCAAAAATTTTCCAAACTTAGTCCAAACTTTCTAAAGCCTGTTATATGATCCAAATACTATCCTAACAACATGAATTCTACTTCTAATCATCAAAACACTAATCACACTTCAATTTCACATATCTACTACTCATTCTTCAATCTTCCAAAATACTCATCCCCATACATCCACACTCCTATAAGATATATACTACCACTCTATTAGCCACTTAATTCCATTCAAACTATCATCAATGCATCAAATCAATTCCACACCAATTATCACCTCAAAATCATATCTATTCTAACATTTACAAACAATTCAACATAGAATATAAAATAAAAGATAAAGGTTGCATTAAACTCACATGATTTAAATCTTGGCTTGGAATGATATTCAAATCCTTAAGCTTGTAATAAACCTTGGCTTAGGGTTTAAGATTTTGGGTTAAGAAAAGGAAGAAAGAAAGAAGAAAGAAAAGAAAGAAAATTCGGATGAAAGGGAGGGCTGCCCTACAAAGTGTCCAAAACATGTCTAAACAAAGTCAAATCTCATCCAAATTTAGTCATTAGGGGTATATTTGTCTTAAGATTAATTTGGGCAAATTTCAAATGCATTTGGGTTGAACTTAAGCTCAAAAAGTGGGTCTAAAGTTTGTCAAAATTTCTGTCATATAACTAAACAATTCAATAGTGAATTTACTACATTCTAAACATAACATATGCATATTAATTTGAAAAAGACACACACATTCATTACACTATACACACATTTATAGATATCAAACAATAATATAAACTTTAGAAGACTATACACATATAAATTAACACTTTCACTAACTACATTAGCTAAGCACACACATATATATATATATATATATATATCATTCCAATAACACATTAGTATGCAATTTAAGGAATTCATGGCTATTTCATAACATATGTGAGTTACATTACATATATTATTATACCTTTGTGGGAAGAAGGCATAATAGCTAGGTAACGGGTGGGCCTGGAAACTCGAATAGTGGCGCAGGATCACTTAAAGTAAAATGGAACTGGAGTAGGCACTTGAATCAACTACATAAACAATGAGTAGGTGGGCACCTGAATCAACCACTACATAAATGAGAAAAAAAATTATAATCTATGGTCATGTGGGCCTGAAACACCTAACCTCAAATGGAAGGCGTAAATCCATTCAACATAGGACTCCCAGAAAGTCTCGTGTATTGTATCCTCACGTGCTTATGCATCCCATGTGATTGTCTAATATAACTTGCTTGCCCTATTGTTTGATGGAGTATTTATTTTGGAAGTGAAACTCACTAAGCTAGCATAGCTTATACCCTCATAGATTCTTTTTGATGTCCCATACATATGGTTGCATCCCTGGACTTGGCCAAATCAGGTAATGCGAAGTTATGAGTTTTTGTTACGCCCCATAGGGTATCTTAAACGTAATAGTCCGCTACATACTATATAAGACTCTCGAATTACTATCCAAGCCCTTCGAGAGTCTTGTATAGATGTAAAGCGTCCCTTTACGACAATAGAATACCCTATTCAATGGAGTTAAAAAGTTTAATGTGGCATTCGATAGCCATAGATAATAAACCAAACACATACATAGATTACAAAGTCTAAGGGGCATTCCCCCGCAAAAGAATATTAAGTCCATTACAGTCATCCAGAGTCTTTTGGGTTCCTGTGGAAGTCTAAACAAAATCGAAATAAACTTCTAAGGGAAACTCCTAGCTCCGGTACCTGAGCTGTAGCCTGCCTTGGCCTAAGCCAAATGAATTTATGCTGCAACAAGTAAAAACTATAGGGGCGTACGCTAACTAACTTAGTGAGTGAAAACTTCCATATCGCAATTAAGATAAATCATTCAAGCAAGTGATTAATCAATCAAGTGAAATGCATCAAACAAGTGAATTTAGCAAACATATGACCAACCGTAAATCATATGTGGATGAACTTGCGCCCTCCATTCCGGGTTAGCAGATTAACAAATCCTGCAGTACGACACCGTTTAAGCTCACAATCAATTGAACAATATTTCGTTTTATGGATCACGATTAACCAACATATTCGTTTTATGGATCACGATTAACCAACATATTCGTTTTATGGATTACGATTAACCAACATATTTATTTTATGGATCAAGATTAACCAACATATTCGTTTTATGGATCATGATTAACCAACATATTCGTTTTATGGATCACGAAAAACCAACAAATGCTAATCCTCCATCCCTTTCGTGATATGAATGAGTTCAAATTTATATTGAATGTCCAATAATCGATTAGTCCAATTCTTTTAGGTGGCCAAGCAATATTAACAGACAATCAATTCTAGCTCTTCTATATACAAGCAATGAATTATCACCCAGCTTCGATATTCTTTAAATTCAACTTCACATATCAACAACAGACAATTATAATTCCCAACTAACCCCATCATGCATAATCATTCTTTTTATCTTTACTTAGCAACTAGTGCAACTATCATTATAATCACAAACAATAATTGAAATTGGAAGTGATACTCACTCGGCCATGGTACGTTAGTCTCTTAGTAATAGTAGTTAGGTGGTAGGGCATCGTCGTTCTTGGGATCACCTACCATATAAGAATAACCTAATGAGGATTTGATCACTTAACTAATTCAAACTATACATCTAAACTAAACAAAATCGTGATTCTCGCTATTTGCGGAAGTTCCAAGTTAAAACGGCAATAACTTGGTCATTTTAACTCGGAATTTCGCAAATTTTATATCGATTTCTATCTACTTCGAAAGATTTATCTATTTATATTATTAACTTCAAGTTTTGAAAACATTTAGATCACGAAACAGAGGGATCAGATCTGTTCTGTAACTTTTCCCTTTCCGAAAAATTGTTTTGCATTTAGTAAAAATATTTCTAGTGGATGATTCATGTATAGATAAAATATGAATGAATTCCTAATATGAATGTCATAAAATGAGTTCAATATATGCATGATCTTGATGATTTTTGATAATGAAACTTTTAAGAACTCCTAATTATTACAAGACTCCACAATAGTTACTTCTTAAGAATCCATTTTTTCCAATTTTGCATCTCCTAGTGTTTTAGGATTTCATTCTTAGAATTTACTTGCTATCTAAATAAGAATGAGTATTCATCATCTATACTATCTAAGACCTTCATTTCTACATAAAAATTCACATTTTTCACCTTACAAGTATGTTTTTAAACAAGCTTTTCACAAAAATCCGAATTTTGGAAAAATTCATTTCTTGCATATTTCCTATGAGAAATCTTGTTTAATGCATCAAAATTTAAAGCTTTACTATATCTACTATCTAAGGACTTCATTTAACACATAAAACATGCAATTTGAGCTTAAATACTAGGTGATTACATATGCATCATCTCAAATTACGAATTTAATAATTTGATCACTAACTCAAAATTTTCCATCTTACTTCCACTACTTGTTTTACACATTACTCATGCCTAAACTCATTTCAACTTGTAAAAATCATTCCTTAGAGATACCTATTACATATACCTTTCATTTTTCATGTAAAATATGAGTTTCAAAGTGGTTTCAAGGGTTTTTAACATAGGTCTTGAAGTTCATCCGAATTTTCCACTAGATATTTCTAACAAAAATATTTTCTTTTCAAGTTTCTTGTCTTATATTCATAAAGATTTATCATCTAACACATTTATATATATGCAAGGCTAAGCTTTTATGATCATTAATGCATGAAAGCACCAAATATTCACATGAATATAAATGTCAAGAAAATTATGAATGTCTAAACACTAGATCTACAACTTGTAGTGCATGAACATGAGTTTAAAGACATGAACATAAATTTTCTTTACTTGATCTCTACTTTTATATGCATGAACATAATATTATTTCAACAATAACTCATTAAACACAAGATCTGTAAGCCCCGGAAAATTTCAATAAATAATTCTAAGATGAACTTCGAAAATAAACCCTAAAAATCACTCCAAATTAAAACCGAATTTTGACAAGTCTTAAATCACGAACGAATTCAGAAATTTCCAAATCTTGAGAAAATAAGAATTCTTAAAAACAAAATAAGAACATAACAGTCTTCATATTCAAAACTACTACGTACGAAAAATTCCATATTTAACTCCGACTTATAAAAACGGGTAATATAAAATCCAAAAACAAGTTATTAAAAAGTAAATAACGATTGACTTTCGAAAATATAACTCAATTCAAGAATTCCGAAAACATTAAGAGATATTAAATACTTACAAAAATAAAATTTAAAATAAATTTCTCAAATTAAATATGTTGTATAAACATAAAATATCAATTTCCAAATTAGCAAAGATTTAAACCGGAAAATCACCTGGAAACCCTAAGTGGTATACAATAGTTTAAGTCCGGCAATCTAGCGCGCCTAACCCTAGAGGCCGAGATGTAGTTTAAATATGTAGAATAGCTCATAGTAATATAAGTTTGTTTAAAAATATCAGATTGATAAATTTTTTTTATCTATTTTGAACCTATTCGGATATAGATTTCGAAAAGCGTGTCCCGAGGCTTGAGATATCAAAAATATACCAATAGTACCGTTAGACTCATAATTTCATAAGATTTCCAAATATATCAGTTATATAATTTTTCGGGTTATAAAAAGTTACAGTTATAACCTTTTTATCGTATTTTCATTACTACCGGTAATTGATTAGTCTTTTTCGCTATTCATTTTTATTTCATTACACAATTTTATTATTCTTATAAAGTCTTATATTTTTAAATAAATATTTTACATATTACAGAAAATTTTGTTTTTCTAAAATTTAGTTAGTTCGGGCTTTTACGGGATAAGATTCTGTTTAAGACCCGATACTAAACAATAAAATAAATTAATTTAATAATTGAAAAATATTTTAAAAATATTTTTATTTTCATAAAATAATTTTTTATAATTTTTCGGGTTATAAAAATATCATTTATTGCCCATATTTACATATTTTGATCATACTGGTAACATATTTGTTAAAATACTAAAATAATTATTTAATTTTAATTATGAAAAATCTGCTACAAATATTTGGAATTAATTTGCTAATTTTATTTTATTTTATTAAAAAAGTACCTTTACAACCCATACCTTCAAATACACCTTTCACACATCACTTCTTTTTCACTTCAATCTTTTTACACTTTATTATATCACTTCATGGCAGATTTTTCCCTTCTTTATGGCTGCCATTGTCCTTTAATTACTCCTATTTTGACTAAAATAAATAAATTCTACTCCTTCTTAAAGAAGCTACACATACACATTTATTACACAAATTAATTTCAAGTCAAAATTCAACAAAACACCCTCTCTCTCTTCCCCATTTCACGTGCAGCACCCCACAATTTTGCCCTTTTTATTTTTTTTCTTTTTCATTTAATACCCTCCTCTCTCTCCACTTAATGCCTTTCATTTTTCATTTTCATTCATTTGAAACCCTATCTCTTTTACTCCCTCTTTTCCTCTTTTTCTCTCTCTTTTTTCTTTTCTCTCTTGTTCTTACAAGGAACCTTGCTGCCCCTATATTTTTTTGAGCTCCATACATATTTCTTGAAGATTTCTTAAGTAAACCTTCTTCTTAAGCTTCCATAGGTGTATAGGTAAAGTATAATGAAGGTTTCATGCATCAAATGACCTTCCATAAGCTTAAAAGCTTAGGATGATGATGCCAAAAATGAAACACTCTTCTCCATTATTATTATCTTGTATCATAATTATTTTCTTGTTTAAAGTTGTTATATTTTATAGATCTAACTTTTTGTAGCTTTGATTTTTGTTTATGCCATAGATCTTGCTATATGAGTTATTTTTGTGATTGCTTATGATTTATGCATATATTCCTCATTCACATGTGTTCATGCATTTAAAACTAGTAGAAAACTAGATCTAGTTTTGAGTTCATAAAATGCATTAGACTTTGTTTTATGTTCATGGATAACTTGTAGTAGCATAATGATAGTAGGAATGTCTTAGAAAACTCAAGATCTATTTTATTTTCAAAAAAATCATTTTTGAAAATTCGGATGAAAATGGAACCATATTTAGAAAAGTTGTTTTTCAACTTCAAAATGTGTATTTTTCATTTAAAATGAATGGCTTAGGGTATAGATAACATAAATGAAAGATTTTGATGAGCAAAGTTTAGATCTATGAGTTTAAAGTTTATTTTCATGGTTTCATTTAGATGTATGTTCATATTATGTGATCTTAGATTTGAACTTGAACAAAAATTGTGAAATTCGTATTTTGGCAAGACCCCCATTTAAAAACCACTTTCCAAATGTCAAAATGTAATTTTTACTTAAGAAAATGAAGGCTTAATATATGTATATCATCAAGACTTCTTTTTACAAGAATCAAAAGTGATTTTCAAAAGTATTTTCAAAATAAAAATTCTATTTTCGGATTTTGGCCAAGGCATATTTTAAAAACATGTTTTCCAACTCAAAAATGAAGTTTTTATTTAAGAAATGAAAGGCTCTTAGGATAGGATATGTAAGGAATGATTTTCATAAGTTTAGATAGATTTTATCAAAGATATGTCCAAAATAAATTTTGTAAATTCGGATCTCAAAAAGACCAATTTTAAAAACCCATTTTTCAACTTCAAAACAAGATTTTATTAAGGAAATGGAAGCCTTAAGGGATAGGTTTGATTAGGAAATGGTTTTTGAAAGACTAAATGAGTTTTACAAAGAAAACAAGCTCAAATGAATTTCTCAAAATTCGGATTTGAAAATAGCCACAATTAAACACTATTTCCAAATGCCAAAATGATAATTTTGATAGGAAAATGGAAGTCCTAGGGTATATATATAATAAGACCAAGTTTTGATAAGGATAAAAGAAGTTTATCAAAATATAATCTTAGAAAACAAATGGTTTCCAAGAATAGGTTAAACAATGTTTTCATTCTTTAAAATTTTGTAAAATTCGTACTTAGGCAAACCACCTATGTAAACACCTATTTTCTAACCCAAAATGAAGGTTTTTATTGAAATAATGAAGGTGATGGTTATATAGATCATCAAGGTTGAGTTTTGATAAAATAAAGTATGATTTTGCAAGAAGAAAAACTATTTTTCTTAAGTCTAGTATAATTCAAAGTTTTGCAAAGTAAAAGTTTTCAAAAAGAATTCTTGGTTATATGTATACATATAGGTAGATCATCTCATAATCTTCATGACAATAGCTTGTAGGTATACATATATGCATGATGCATTGTAGAAATAAAGTATGAAAATTGAGTTTATCCAAAATTTGTAAATTCGGATGATTTCAAAGCCATGCCTTAAAAACTCATTTACCAACTCCAAAACTTGTGTTTTATATGAAAAATGAGGAGTTTAGGTCATAGGTATCATCAAGTGATGATTTTGATAAATTAAGATGGGATTTGCTAAGAAAAATATGTGGAACAAGGAGTAGAAATGTAGTAGGAAAAATTTGAGTTGCTAGTCAACTTAGGAAATTCGTAATTTTGGAGTGAGGTCATAAAACACATACTTTCCAAACTCAAAATGAAAGTTTTATTAAAGAAATGAAGTCCTTAGTGGTAAGGCATGATTGAGCCTTAATTTTCTAAGTATCCAATGATTTTTACATAAAGGAATCACCACAAAAACAAGTTTTGCAAAATTCGGATTTTGGGATGAGCCAATTTTAAAAACATGTTTACAAAGTATAAAATGGGAATTCTTATGTAGAAATGAAGGTCATAAGTAATAGATATAATGAAGACTCAATTTTAATAAGGATAAGTATATTTCTTGAGAAATAAATCCAAAACAAATGGAGATGACCAAAGTTAGGAAATTAGTTTTCTTGAAAGTAAATAGCCATGGAGTTCTACAAATAAAAAGTTTCTAAAATTCCTTTTAGTAAATATTGACAAAAGCATGCATACATCAAGCTCATCTCATGTCATTCATGTTAGGAAATCATTCATATTTCATGATTCATCAAATAGAAACATTTCAAACATTTACAAAACTATTTTTCGAAATCGGAAACCGTTACTGATCAGATCTGATCCCTCTGTTCCGAGACCTAAATGTTTTTGAAACTTGAAAGTAATATTAGAAATAGATAGATCTTTCGAAGTAGATAGAAATCGATATATAATTTGCGAGATTCCGAGTTAAAATGACAAAGTTATGGCCATTTTAAATTGGAATTCCCGCTTAGGACGAGAATTGCGAATTTGATAGTTTGAATAAGATAGTTTGGATTAGTTAAGTGATGAAATACTTCTTAAATTATTTCTTCCTTTCTAGGTGATCCCGAATTCGATGATTCCCTACCACCGGATTACTTGTACTAAGAGGCCGGTGATCCAATGGCCGAGTGAGTATTACTTCCGATTTCATTTATTGTATGTGATTGTAATAATAGTTGCGCTAGATATTTGGTAAAGATAAAATGGATATGCATGATGGGGACAAATGGAGACTATGTATGCTTGTTGTTGATATGAGAAATGGAATGTAAGAATATCGAAGCCGAGTGATTAACTATTGCTTGTATAGATGAATTAGAATTGATTGTCTGCGATTATTGATTAGTCACTTAAAAGAATTGGTATAATTGAGTATTCGGAATTGAAGATGAAATTGAACTCATTCATATCATGATGGGGATGGAGCATTAGTATTTATTGGTTTATCGTTGTACTTTAAATGATTTCATAGTTTATAGTTATCCGTAAGCTGAAACGGTCTTGGTTCGTACCGCGGGATTCGTTAATTTGCTAACCCAAGATAGAGGGCGCAAGTCCATCCACATATGATTTTCGGCAGTCATATGTTTGTTGAATTCACGAGTTTGATGCATATCACTTGTCTGACTAATCACTTGATTGTATGATGTGTTATAAATGTAATCCTGGAAGTTTTCACTCACTAAGCTAGTGTAGCTTATACCCCAATAGTTGTTTAAATGAACAGGTTATCTCAAGAATGCTAAGTGGGGACTGAGATGGTTGAAGTCGAGAATGACTTTAGGATTTCAACAAGATATAAGAATGTTTGAAGTCATTAGCTAGGTTTTATTATTTGCCTTGTAATAGTTTATGTAATAGAATCTTTTGATGAATTGTAATTGAAGTTTAATGAGTTGTATTTTGAAGAATAGTGAATTGAATTTCCTTCACATTGTTCTTAAGTTGTATCAACATAAAATGCATTACTCCGATGAGTCTCCTCCATGTGTTAGACGCTTTGTACATAGTATGGAAGCCTTCGCGTGACTGAGGTGGTCATTCTTAGGCTTTAATATTGTGTACGGCGGACTACCGTGTTTAGGGTACCCTTTGGGGCGTGACAAGATCTACTTCTTGTGATGGCTTGATATTCTTGTATTAGTGTTTTCCTATCCCTACCATTTGCTTATTGGGATTTAAGGTGGAAAACACACAAGAATGGTCTTACCATTACAAGATTATGTAATAACAAGGCTTGGAATCATCACCTAAATGAAGATTTAGAGTAGAAAAGAAGATGAAATGAGCTTGTGAGAGTGTGTGTGTGTGTGAGGGTGTCACGTCAGCAATGAGGAGAGGAAGAGAGGGTTTTTGCTTCTTGTAAAATTTTGAAATAAGTAAAAATGAAGAGAGAAAGAGAAAATGAGCTTATATATTAAAGGAATTAAGGTTTAGATATAATAAAAGGAGTAAAAATAAAACAAAAGAGGGGAATTGGGGAGGGGGTGCACCGGCCAACATGAGTGAGAGAGAGAGTGAGATATGAATTTTGATAAAATTTGTAATTTAAGTAATAAAATGTAATAAATGTAATAACTAATTACGAAACAAAATTTTCTTGGAAAAGAAAATATAATGAGTAGTTGTAAGGATGTAAGAATAGGGTATGGGTAGTGTGTAGTGTAGGTTGTGCTTGTGAATAGTGTAAATAGTAGACAACATCTACTTTACCGTAGTAAAGAAAATATGGAAAAAGGCTATAACTGTAATTTTTATTGCTCGGAAAATTATAAAATTTATATTTTAAAATTTCTTATAAAATTTCGGTTCTAGTGAATATTCCAAAATATTTTTCTGAATTTCTGGTCCTTGAGCTCGTTATTCCGTAATTGAGCTCGGGAAGGCCCGGAATAGAAATTTTTCCAAAATTAAAACTTTCTAAGGTTTGAAATATACTTTAAAAAAATAAATCTCATTAATTTGTTTTATAAAACTTCTTTTGTTATGAAACCGAAGGAAAGCCGGATTTAGGGTTTTTAGGCTTCTCTCACTAAGCTTGAACTAAACCGATTTAGGGCTTTACTTTTCGATTCTTGGAGTTTACTTGACTACTAAGAATATCAGGGTTTATAGTTTTCCCTTAGAAGTTATAATTAGCTTTGTAAAGACTTTGATAGGAAACTTTAAACGCTTGGGTTGTTATTAAAAACTAATATCTTGGCTTTTTGTTTAGCGGGAGAATGCCCCTTAGTATTTTGTAACTGATCCAGAGATATCTGTAAACCCCGGTTTTCCTAGTAACCAAGTAGATTTCGAGAATCGGAAACCAAAACTCTAAACCGGATTAGCTTAAGCTTGGAGAGAAACATAAGAACCTTGGATCCAGCTTTTCTTCGATTCTAAATTAAGGAACTTTTGTAAAATGATTTAATCTAGAATATTGTTCTAAAGTATATTTCAAACCAAAAAAAGATCTGATTTCAAAAAATTTTCCATTCCGGGCCTTCCTGAGATCCATTACAGAAAAGTGGGCCTCGGGACTCAAAATTCAAAAAATATTCCGAAATACTCTTTAGAATCGAAATTTAATAAGGATATCAAAAGTGTAAATTTTACAATTTTTCGGTTTATAAAAATTACAGATATAGCCCTTTTCTCGTATTTTCTTTACTACCAGTAAATTAATTGTCTTTATTACTATTCATGACTATTCACAAGTACAACCTACTACACTCACAAGCCACACCCTACTCTTACATCCTTACAAAACACTCAATTATATTTTTTTTCCAAGAATTTTTGTCTCTTAAGAAATTATTACATTTTAAGACTTATTATTACACAAATTAAATCAAACAAAACAAAAAACCCTCTCTCTCTCTCTCTCCCCTAGCAAACTGGCGCCCCCCTTCCTTTACCCTCTTTTGTTTTTTTTATTTAATTTATTAAGCCATTAACCCTAATTTACTTCCATATATATCCATTTATACTCTCTCTCTCCTCATTTTTTACTCTTTCATTTTTTTTCACTCAAGTAAAACCCTCTCTTTTTCTTCTCCTTTGTGCCGTGACCCCTAGCACACACACACACTCACCCAAGCTTATTTTCTTCTTCATTCTCCTCTTGATTCAAGCTTTAGGTGATGGATCTTTAACCTTTCTACCACTAAACCTTGTAATGGAAAGACCATTCATAAGTATTTTCATATTCAAGTCCCCATGAGCTCTTGCTAGGGATAAGAAAATACTACTACATGAATATCAAGCCATCACAAGAGTAGATCTTGTATTTGAATATGTTTTTGTATGATGATCTTTATGTTCATGCATGTAGTAGTAGAATAAAGCAAAGATCTTGTACAACAATCTATTTTTATATTTTCAAACTCCATTTCATGCATCCTAAGTAGTAGATTTAGTATTTAAATGCTCATATTATACTTGACATTTATGATCTTATGGATATTTTGAGTTTTGGTACATTAATGATCATAAAGGCCTTTGTCTTGTGTATATAATATTTTAGTTTATAGATCTTTTAGTAGATGAGACAAGAAACTCAAAAAGGAAAATTATTTGTTTGAAATGGTCAAATGAAAATTCGGATGGTTTCAAGACCATACTTTAAAAACCCTTTTACCAACTCTAAAACTTGTGTTTTATATGAAAAATGAAGAGTAGGAAATACATATCATTAAGTGATGATTTTTATAAGTTGAGATGGGATTTACTAAGAAAAATATGTAAAACAAGGAGTAGAAATAAATTAGAAAATTTTAAGTTGCTTGTCATTTTAAGAAATTCGTAATAAAGGAGTAATGGCATGAAAACACTTACTTTCCAAACTCAAAATAGAAGTTTTATTAAAAAAATGAAGTCCTTAAGGGATATGTGTAATAGAGCCTTAAATTTTAAAGTATTAAACAAGTTTTTCTCAAAGAAATCAGTCAAAAACTAATTTTACAAAACTTCGGATTTAGGAATGACCCCTATTTGAAAACATGTTTACAAAGTATAAAATGGGGATTTTTATAAAGAAATGAAGGCCTTGAGGAATAGATATAATAAAGACTTAATTTTAGCAAGGATAACTAGATTTTCCTAAGAAATAATTCCAAAACAAAAGAGAATGATCAAAGCCATGAAACTAGTCTTCTTAAGAGTAAGTATTCATGGAGTTTTACAAAATAAAGAGTTTCTAAAAGTTTCTTTTAGTAAATATCGTCAAGAGCATGCATACATCAAGCTCATAACATGCCATTCATGATAGGAAATCATCAGTATTGCATGTATATTTGATCTATATAGTAGAAACATTTCAAACATTCACAAAACCATTTTTCGAAATTGGATTTCGCTACTTATCAGAATGTTTCAATACCTAAACGTTTTCAAAACTTGGAAATAATATTAGAATTGGATAGATCTTTCGAAGTAGATAGAAATCGATATATAATTTGTGAATTCCGAGTTAAAATGACCAAGTTACGACCTTTTTAAGTTGGGACTTCCGCAAATGACGAGAATTACATAAATGATAGTTTTGTTTAATAGTTTGGATTAATTAAGTGATGAAATACTTATTAGGGTATTTCTTCCTTTTTAGGTGATCCCGAGATCGATGATTCCCTTTTACCGGACTATTACTACCAAAGGACCGGTGTTCCAATGGCTGAGTGAGTATTTCTTCCCGATTCCATTTATTGTATGTGATTGTTATGATAGTTGCATTAGATTTTAGGCAAAGATAAATGGATATGTATGGTTGGGATAAATGGGAATTATGTATGTCTGCTGATGATATGAGAAACTGGAAATAAGAATATCGAGGCCGGGTGATTAGCTAATGGTTGAATAGATGAATTAGGATTGATTGTCTACAAATATTGATTGATCACTTAAAGAATTGGCATAATTGACTATTCGGAAATTAATAAGTAATATGGACGTATTCATATCACAAATGGGATGGAGCATTAGCATTAGTTGGTTGCCCATGATCCAAAAAAGGAGTAAAAGTTGGTTAATCGTGATCCATAAACGAAATAATGAGTTGGTTAATCGTGATCTACAAATGAAATTATAAGTTGGTTGACCATGATCCAAAAACGGCATATTTTAATAATACCACAGCATTTATTAATCTGCTAACCCGGAATGGAGGGCGAAATTGCATTTACATATGATTTTTGGCTAGTCATATATATGTTGATTACCATATGTTTGATGCATATCACTTGCTTGTATGATGTTTTATGAATGTAATCTAGGAAGTTCTCACTCACTAAGCTAGTATAGCTTACGTCCCTATAGTTTTTATTTGTTGTAGCACTAGTTTATCTGGCTTAGATAGAGGCACCCTACAGCTCAGTACAGGAGCTAGGCATTTCCTTTAGAAGTTATATTCATTTCTGTTTAGACTTCCGTAGGAAACCAAAGGACTTTGGATGACTGTAATAGACCTGTTAACAATATTCTTTTGTGGGGGAATGCCCTTAATATTTGCAACTAATTATATATGTTTTGATTTATATTCTAATGCAATTGAATGTCGATTTAAACTCTTTATATCCATTGGTTCAAGTATTCTATTACCGTAAAGGACGCCTTACATCTATACAAGACTCTCGAAGGACTAAGGTAGTAATTCATGGGTCTTCATGACATGTGGCGGACTGTTACGTTTATGGTACCCTATGGGGCGTGACAATATCTGTGGTTTATGTTTTTATGCTGATTCGATCAAGTTGAACTATCTATCTCCAACTGCATATGTATTCTATTGTCGTAAGGGAATGCCTTGCATCCAATACAAGACTTTTGAATGACTGTGGTAGTGATTCTTAAGTCTCATTTAGCATGTGGCGGACTGTTACGTTTAGGGTACAATTTAGAGTGTGATAGTTTTAGTTGATATCAAAGCAGCAAAAATGCAAATCATGGCAATAGAATTTAAGAACTTAAAATGTGGAAATAAATAAATCTTAGGGTAAGAATGAAGTTAAAGTTGAAACCAACTAGAAATCTTTGCTTGGTATAGGTATTCTTAGGTGAAACCCGAGAAAGAGCTAGAACGTTCCTAAAAGGGACTGGTGAAACATTTGTGGATTACAAGTTGAGATTGAGAACTCTATGTGAGGATTTTGCTTTGCCTGAGAGACTTAGGACTTTAAGAGAAATGTACATAATTTGGAAAAGAGGCCTTAGGTATACCAGGTGGGAAATGGTAATTGGTCGAATCGGGTATGATCCAATAAGAAGGAGAAGGTGGTCAATGTTGGAAACAATCTATGCTGTGGAGAGAATTGTCACGCCCCAAAGAGTACCCTACACGTGACAGTCCACCACACTCAATATTTAAACTCAAGTAAGGCAACCTTAGTCTTCCCATGAGTTTGAACATCGGGTGTAAGGCTCACTCTCAACATATAGAGACCATGCTTTGCTTCGTAGTAGTTTAAGGAGACATTCATAGCAACAAGAATGTAAATCATAACCATCTCATATAGAACTATACTATTACATGAACTAGGGGGCATACCCCCGTTACCCACGTTAAGAGTTCTTAGGCTCATAATTCTTCTCATATTATCCTTCAAATACTAATTTAAGAAACATGATTAGCAGTGCGTTTCTACTTTAGGCTCTGGCCTTGTTGAAATCTCCTTAATGTCTAAGAGCTGTACCTGATGTCCGCGGCTCCTCGGCGATAGCCATAAGTATTTATACTGCAATAAGAAACTATCGGGGTATAAGCTATACTAGCTTAGTGAGTGAAAACTTCCATATCACAACTAAGAAAATTAATTCAAGCAAGTGATTATTCAACAAAGTGAATGCATCAAACAAGAGAATTTAGCAAACATATGACTAACCAGAAATCATATGTGGATGGACTTGCACCTCCATCCCGGGTTAGCAGATTAACGAATCCTGCGGTACGACGCCATTTAAGCTCACGGTCAACTGAACATTAATTCGTTTTATGGATCATGATTAACCAACACATTCGTTTTATGGATCACGATTAACCAACATATTCGTTTTATGGATCACGAAAAACCAACAAACTCCATCCCCATCGTGATATGAATGAGTTCGAATTTATACTGAACGTCTAATAATCGATTAGTCCAATTCTTTTAGGTGGCCAAGCAATGTTAGCAAACAATCAATTCTAGCTCCTCTATATACAAGCAATGAATTATCACCCGGTTTCAATATTCTTTAAATTCAACTTCGCATATCAACAGCAGACAATTATAGTACCCAACTAACCCCATCATGCATAATCATTCTTTTTATCTTTGCTTAGCAACTAGTGCAACTATTATTACAATCACAAGCAATAATTGAAATCGGAAGTGATACTCACTCGGCCATGGTATGCCGGTCTCTTAGTAATAGTAGTCAGGTGGTAGGGTATCGTTGTTCTCGGGATCACCTACCAAATAAGAATAACCTAATAAGAATCTCATCACTTAACTAATGCAAACTATACATCTAAACTAAACAAAATCGTGATTCTCGCTATTTGCGGAAATTCCAACTTAAAATGGCCATAACTTGGTCATTTTAACTCGGAATTTCGCAAATTTTATATCGATTTCTATCTACTTCGAAAGATCTATATATTTCTATTATTAATTCCAATTTTTGAAAACATTTAGGTCACGTAACAGAGGGATCAGATCTGTTCCGTAACTTTTCCATTTCCGAAAAATTGTTTTGCACCTAATCAACATGTATCTCGTTGATGATTCATGTGTAGATAAAGTATGAATGAATTCCTAATATGAATGTCATGTAATGAGGTCATTATATGCATGATATTGATTATTTTTGATAATGAAACTTTTATGAACTCCTAATTATTACAAGACTCTACAATAGATACTTCTTGAAATCCATTTTTTTTCTCCAATTTTGCTTCTCCTGGTGTTTGAGGAACTTATTCTTAGAATTTAGTTGTTATCTAAATAAAATTGAGTCTTTATCATTTATATTATCCAAGACCTTCATTTCTACATAGAAATTCACATTTCTCACTTTGCAAGTATATTTTTAAATAAGCTTTTCAAAAAAATCCGAATTTTGGAAAAATTCATTTCTTGCATGTTTCTTTTGAGAAAACTTGTTTAATGCATCAAAATTTAAAGCTTTACTATATCTATTACCTGAGGACTTCATTTAACACATAAAACATGCAATTTGAGCTTGAATACTAGGTGATTACATATGCATCATCTCAAATTACGAATTGGACAACTTGAATTCTAACTCAAAATTTTCCATCTTAATTTCACTACTTGCTTTACACATTACTCATGCCTAAATTTATTTCAACTTGCAAAAATCATTACTTAGTGATACCTATTACCTATACCCTTCATTTTTCATGTAAACTATGAGTTTCAAAGTGGTTTCAAGGGTTTTCAAAATGGATCTCAAAAATCACACGAATTTTCCTTTGAACCTTTCTAACAAAAATCTTTTCTTTTCAAGTTCCTTGTCTTACTCTCATAAAGATCTACCATCTAACACTTTTATATATGCAAGATTAAGCTTTTATGATCATCAATGCATGAAAACACAAGATACTCATATGAACATGAATGTCAAGAAAAACATAAATGTCTAAACACTAGATCTACAACTTATAGTGCATGAAAATGAGTTTAAAGACATGAACATAAATTTTTCATGCATGATCTCTGCTTTTCTATGCATGAACATAACAATACTTCAACAAAAGCTTGTAAGCACAAGATCTACTCTTGTAATGGCTTGAGACTCATGTATTAATGTTTTCTCATCCCTATCATTTGTTCAATAGGATTTCAAGATGAAAACACACAAGAATACTCTTGCCATTGCAAGATTAAGTAGTAACAAGGCTTAGAATCATCACCTAAATGAAGGTTTGAAGAAGAAAAGAAGATGAAAAGAGAGTGTTTTGCTCTTGTAAAATTTTTGAATGAGTAAAAATGAGGAGAGAGAAAGAAAAGGAGCTTATATATTAAGGAAATTAGGGTTTACATGTATTAAAAAGAGTAAAAATAAAACAAATAGAGGGGATTAGGGGAGGGTGTGTGCTAGTTTGGATGGGGAGGAGAGAGGGAGTGAGTTAAAATTGTTTAAATTTTTAATTTGTGTAATAAAATGTAATAAAAGTGATAATTTAATAAGAGATAAAAATTTCTTGAAAAAGAAAATATAATGAGTAGTTGTAAGGATGTAAGAATAAGGTATGGGTAGTGTGTAGTGTAGGTTATACTTGTGAATAGTGGTAAATAGTAGACAAGACATCTACTTTACCGGTAGTAAAGAAAATATGGGAAAAATTTTATAACTGTAATTTTTATATACCAGAAAATTATAAAATTTATATTTTTTAAATCCTTATAAAATTTCGGTTCTAATGAATATTCCAGAGTATTTTTCTGAGTTTCTGGTCTCGGGGCTCGTTTTTCCGTAATTGAGCTCGAGAAGGCTCGGAATGGAAAATTCTCTGAATTTAAAACTTTCTAAGGTTTAAAATATACTTTAAAACAATAATTCACATTGATTTATTTTATAAAACTTCTTTTGTTATGAAACCGAAGGAAAGTCGGATCTAGGGTTTCTAAGCTCCTCTCACTAAGCTTGAACTAGACCGATTTAGGGTTTCGTTCTTCGGTTTCCGAAGTTTATTCGATTACTAGGAAAACTGGGGTGTACATTATAAGAACAATAAAATTGTGTAATGAATAATACTAAATAGTACCGAAAGACTAGCTAACTACCGGTAGTAATGAAATACAATCAAAACTGTAAAATCAGGTAATTATAGTTATCGAAAATTTATAAAACTAATATTTTAGAGATCCTTATAAAAATATGAGTCTAACGGCATTAATAAATATTTTGAACATTTCAAATCTCAGGGCATGCTTTTCGAAGTTTACCTGATCGGGTTAGAAATAGATTGAAATTCGTTAATCTCATCTTTTAGAGCATCCTAGACTTGATACGAACCAACTACACCTTTTTCTCTTATTCCAACTCCTTGGTTTAGGAATATGGGATTGCCGGATCTAGGCTACGGGGTTTCTTGGGAGTTTCGTGGACTTAGGTTTTCGGTTGACTTTCCGATTTATACCTTTGCCAATTTGGAAACTGATATTTTATGTTTATACAACATACCTGATTTGAGAAATTTATTTTAAGTTGATTTTTTAGTATTATAATATCTCTCAACATTTTCGGAATTCTTTGGATTGGGTTTTATTTCCGAAGGTTAATCATTATTTACTTTTTAATAATTTGTTTTTGGGCTCTATATTACCCGATTTTTTAAGTTGGAGTTAAATATAGAATTTGTCGTGCGTAGCGGTTTTGGAATTGAAGTTTATTGAGTCCTATGTTATTTTAAGGGTTCTTATTTTTCTTACGATTTGGAAATGGATTCGTTCGGGATTTGGGACTTATCGAAGTTTGGTTTTATTTATTCGAAGTTCATCTTGGGATTATTTGCTAAAATTTTCCGAGGCTTACAAGAATCATGGTAGACAATGGGAATGAACCAATGTTGAGAGAGGCCACTTTTATCTTGAATAAGTAAGATAATCCCCCATACCTTGACTTTCGAGTATAGAGGAGCATTAGACCTTTGTATATGTATGCCCATGATGACTTGATGACCCATAGGGAATGGCTTGAAGCTGATGCAAACAATCACTTCTATTAGTAAGGAGTATATTTGGACCTTTTGCCAACACCTATAGAGATTCAGGCCCCACCCCCTAGTGACGTAGGCATGCAGTTAGGGAATGCCCCAGTAGAGGAAAACCATGATGAGGAAGAAAATAAGGAGGAAGAGGACCTCAAGGAAGACTTGAACTGGGTAGATGAGGAAGAGAATAGGACACATCAAACAACTAGAATCGAGGAAGATCCGAACGACGAACTAAACCTACCCAATCTGGATTTTGATTAAGATCTACAAATCCTGGATAGCTATAGGGTAGAGCCTGAATTTGATCCCAGTCTTTGGAGAGACATATATGAATATGGAGAAGGCCCGAGAGTGGCAAGTGAAAAACCCATTAATCCTATAGAGAATGAAAATTCTGAAGAGATCATGATGAGCGAAGCCCAAGATAATGTTAGAAGGATTTGGGAGGAAACTGGAGAGGAGATGATAAGAGAAGCGAATAGAGAGGTGGAAGATAGGATCGAAGAAGAAGAAGAAGAAGAAGAAGAGGAGGAGTCCGAGCAAGAAGAACGGACATGGCTACCTAAAAGGAGAAGGATGACAGTAAGGAAATATTTGAGCTTATTTTTTAGGAGAGACGATGGGAGTTCTTCTAGTGGAGATCATCCTTCAAGCCCTACCTCGGGAGATTCCTAGGAAAGAAGAAGGTAGTAATGGCGAGCATGACCTACAACAGTCCAACACCGTACACCAGACTATGTAACCCTCTAACCTTGGAATTTAAAGATTTAAAAAAAATGCACAACCCCATACTTTCTGAGCACCTTATCAATTTGTGAATTACAAAAATGAGTCCCTCAATTGCCTATGATTGCTCTAGCAACTTCAAATTGTGAAAATAACTTCTTTAAGAATTTAGAGACCACTCTTGCATCATTGGTAGGCAGTGTTTAGGCTTCTACCTACTTAGAAACATAGTCCACTACCACTAAGATATACATATTACCATTAAAAAGCATTATAAAATCAATGCTCCATATATAAAAAAACTTTGCACTCTTACTTTTAAGGCATCTTATCTTGAAAGAAAGATTTCTAGTTTTTGGCATTTGTCGCATTGAGTGACAAACCGATCGATGTCCTTAAAAAGTGTAGGCTAATAAAGCCCTTATTCTAACACCTTTTGTGCAGTTCAGCTGGCATTATAGTGCAATAACCCAAAACAGCACAAGTCAAATATAAAAATCATTATGTGAAACTTCAGAAATGTTTTAAAAAGAATTACAAAAATCACTCCAAATTTTTCTTGTTTTAAAAGTATTAAAATGCAAACGATCTAAATATTGATTAATAATTTGAATTAATTTCACTAAAACTTTAAGACATTATTTTCCATAGTTTTACGCAATTGATGACTGATAATAATATAGATACATGAGAAGATAACATAATTTTGATTTTAATAAAACAATGGTAATTTGGATAAATATGTAAATAACGAAAATGAGACATCTTGATTTTAATCTGTCAAGATGATCACATTAATGAAAATTATAAAATACAATATCTACATTGGATAAAAGAATATAAGCACTCTATATTTTATAAGCACACTGTTATATATATTCAGATATATATAGAAAAACGAGTTGCAACCTTTAATTGTTGTAATCCCTGAGAATTTTTACACTAGTGCACAACTTTATGATAGAAATGTGAATTAGATAGTGAACTTAAAACCCGATAAGAATCTTAGAAAAGAATCTATGAGTTTTATTGAACTATTCTATCGTTTAAAAACCCGAATACAAAATTCATTGACCTTAATTGATACTAAAGATAAGATTTCGTATCTTGAGCTAAAAAGTCAAGACATATTTTGAAGTAAACCAAAATTTCAAACCCGATAAGTTGTAAATTCTTAAGTACAACCATTAGTTAAGAAATGATAAATAAAAAGATGAACTATTAGAGTTATAAATACATTGTAAATGCTAAACAGATCAATAATTATCAATCTAAACCTCAAATCAAAATTCTGAAACCCACTATATTGTTCAGTAGGGAATTCTGAGTCCATTGAAACTTAGACCCTAAATTGACCTACTGGACCCGAAAATTTTAATCGTGTAAGTTAAAAATCTACAAATGAATAATCTTGTAAACTTTAACTTAAAACTTGAACTCAATAACAATCTAGAAAATTTATATAATATTACATAAATTTTTTGAGACAAAACTCTCAAAACAATTGACATATTTATACCTGAATAATTTAATAAACTATCCTAAAACTAACTAATCTTACAACTAAATAATATTATAATCTTTTCTTTCTCAAATCTAGTCAAATTGAGTAGCAAATTATGGAACGAATATGCTTCATATACGGTGGAGATTGCACCAATTCTCTCAAGCTAAAATCATCATCTTCATTGTAAAAAATAATACTACAATTAGTCAATAATATACACACATACTCCACTCATAATTGGCGAGCTGTATGACTCATTAAATGAAGCAAAAACAAGTTGTGAAACAATGGAAGAAGCTGGAGAAATCTGGGTGCAAAACATGCACACACAGCCGCCTTACTTCTTCTTCTTTTTCTCCCTATACTTTTATGTAAACACTCATTTATACACAAACAAACAAGAACAATAAAATCTCCAACTCTCCAGTTTAAACCATCACTGAAATCTCGACTAAACCAATCCCAAAACCGAACCAAATTCGACACAAAAAAAACTAGTAGTTCAGATCAAGAACACAGCTGCTATTAAAACACAAATAAAACTTGGAGGAAGAACACGAGGTAAGTTGTTGGAATTTGAGTTGATTCTTTGCTTAAGGTGTCATGCCCCGGAGGGTACCCTAAACGTGGTAGTCCACCGCATATAATATTAAAGCTAATGAATGATAACCTTAGTTATGCAAGAGCTTCAATATCACATGTAAGGCGTGCTTCCAAGATAGTAGGAGACTCACAGGGGTATTACATTTTAGTAGATAATAAAAGCAAGCAAGAACTTATATAGATAAACATGAAACATTCATTTAAATAATAATTCGTTACATCATCTTAGGGGTATTCCCCCATCTTAAAAGTCTATCAACAAGATGATAACAACTATAACATAAGCCTACTATAGAGATTTTTTTCCTAGAAGCCTATGTTCAAAACTTAAATACATATAGCTTCTCCCACAAACTCCTAGTAGCTGAAACTCGTACCTGGCATATGGGGCTCCTTGGGGCCAAACAAAGGTAATCATATTGTAACAAAAAGCTATAAGAGTATAAGTAAATCTATCTTAGTGAGATAATTCCACCTACAAGACATTTCCATAATTCAAACAAGTATTTAAACAATCATATGAGAATGCACCAAACATATGAACAAACAAAATACACATGATTAACCGGAAATCAAATGTAGCATGGATTTTACACCCTCCATGTCGAGGGTTGGGAGGTTACAGGCCCATACGACCATCAATATTTGCAGATTTACTGGCTCCTACTCGCCCTGTAGACTTCTTGGCTCCTACTAGCCCATGTAGACTTTCCGGCTTCTACTAGCCACTACTACCATTTCCTCGTTTCTCCACACAAAGAATAGTAGTGAAATAAATATGACTCGCAATTATGATATGCATGAATTAATTTCAATATATATTTAACCAAATAATGTTGAGTTCAAGTTAAAGGCGATCAATACAATTTTCATCATATCAATACAAGAATCACAATTTATTTATCAAACCTTCTTTCGATATTCTTAACTTATATTCAACAACCAATCATAATTCCAAGTCACACAACATTATTCATTTTATCTCTTTCTTAATTGCTAGTGCTACTACTTACAAGCACAAACAAGGAAATGTAATGTAAATCCCCGAAAATTTTGGATCCGAATTAAAGACTTAAACCCTAATCGGAAGTCAAACGGATTCTTAAGTCAAACAAAACCCTAGTTTACCGTAACCGTTTAACTCCGGCATTGCCGTTTTCTCAAGCCCTAGAAAACGAAGTTGGAAAAATTAGTTGTAATAGTTCGTAATAGCTATAGGTTTTATAAAAATATCAGATTGAAGAATTTCGAGTGTCCTTTGAACCCGATCGGACATTTCTTGAAAGACGTGTCCGAAGCCCGGAATAGGAAAAATATTCCGAATATACCGTTAGACTCGTAAAATATAAGATTTCCAAAAATATCAATTTCGTAATTTTTCGGTAGCTAAAAATATCAGATATCGCTTTTATACGCGTATTTTCTTACTACCGGTATTTAATTGTCATGTCTACTTTTACATTACACTATTTTCTACTATTCTACACTATTCATCTATCTCTACTTTTTCTTACAACCTATTCTTACAACATACACCTATTTCTTACACATTTTCATTTCCAATACAATTCACATCTTTCATTTCTTACTTTTAATTAACAAAATAACAAAAAAATAATTTTCTTCCCCATGCATGGCGCCGGCCCCTCTCTCTCTCCTCAATTTGTTTTATTTTTCAATTATTTAATTAACACAAATTATCTCCCACATTTTCCTATAAATACCCCCTCATACCTTCACTTCTTTCACACCTCTTCTTCTCTAAAGTTACTCTACAAAAATTCTCTCCTCCAAGATTCTCTCAAGAAGTCTCTTAGTTTAGCTTCCTTTAGGTAAGAAATTTCTCAAGAATTCTTCATGTTCATCTACTTAGTATGAGCTTAGTGTGTGTTTTCTAAAACCATGAAGGTTAAGAAAGCAACATTAGGTTCATGCTTTGTTTTTGTTCATAAACATAATTCCTCTATGTTCATTTATGTTTCTTTATGTTCTTTACTATCTAATATATCTATATAACTATATATATATTTAGAGCATATAAGCTCATTGTCTTACAATTTATCTTTCATGCAATTTATTTACTTCATTTCAATTATTTAATTCAAGTTGATTTTAAGACTAGTCATTCTAGTCTTAGACTTGTCCTCATCAAGTCAAAACAATTCTTTTCTTTTCGGGACTAGTCTTTTTTAGTCCGGGGTACCTTGATGAAGCTAAGGTCCCAATACTTGATTTACTTTATTATTTACTTAAGCTTTCAAGTTATTATTTCCTTATATTTATAGTTATGATTCATATTCATGCATGAACATAATGTTTTTTCTCAACAAAAATAGATGAAATGTTTTCTAAAACTAAAGGTTCTTTTAAATAAAAATAGGAAATGATTTCTAAAAACCATGAACATGTTGGAATGATTTTCTTACATAAACAAAAGGTTTTATGAAAACTTATCTTTCATCAAGAAATATTCTTTTGGAATCATTACAAGAAACAAAAATGTCATTTTATTACTTTTGAATCCAAGTTTTGAAAATAAAACCACACTTAAATTAAAGATTACAAGATTAAATTTAGAAAAAGAATATTCATCTCAATAACTCAAGATCTTTCAAAAGTAAAATAAATATTCAAGAATCTCAAGTTCAAAGTCTTTTAAAACCTTAATTTTTAAAGTTGAGACAACTTCATTTACTTCATACATTTGTTATGAGTCATTACATATAAATATATACCTTTCAAAAGTTTACAAAATAATTGAAATATTTATCTTTTCAAAAGCTTTGTTTACAAGAAGGAAAACAAGTTTTGCAAATTCGTGGCATTTAGTCACTTTTTCGGACCCAAACGACTTAGTTTTATGAAATAAGCTTAGAAATGCGTATATCTTTTCGAGTAGGTAGAAAACGATATATTATACGCGAAATTCCGAGTTAAAATGAGCAAGTTATGGCCATTTTAAGTTGGAATTTCCCCTTATACGATTTTACCACGATTTTAAGAAAAGATTAGAATCTTCAAGGATAGAATTTCATGAAATACTCATTTTGGGTATTCTTCTTGATTAGATAATCACGAGGAGGATTGTTCGTATCCCGAGGATTACTACGATTAAGTGGAATTTCCGAACGACCCATCCAATTCAAGAAAGGTGTCATCATGGCCGAGTGAGTTACTTCCCGTTAATTTTCTCATACTCTTGATTGTGCTTGTAAAATTAGTTGCACTAGAATTTAAGAAAAATCAAAAGGAAGTGTATGATAATATGTTGAAAAATACTAAGTATATCGAAACTCGATTTGTATAATAAAGTTGTATGTGCATTAATATCTTGAAGTTTGAAATTGGTTGATCACTTGAAAGAAGTTAAATGTAACTACTAGACTTTAATTAAAGAAATTATTCATGCACTTCATATGTTGAGTCACATTGCATTCACTACTATACAATTGGTGGGACAAGTGTATAATAGTGGTGGTAGACATAACCGGTATATCATGTAAGTGGCGAGTAGGAGCCAGTAAGAACTACTTAAATTGGTGGCTAGTAGGAGCCTGTAATAACTACAAGTTTTTGATGGCGTATAGGAGCCGGTAAGATCTATAAAAGTGTTTTTAAAAGTTGTGGCTGTAATTGGCCTGAATACCCAACCCCGAATGAAGGGCGTAAATTCATTCAACATATGATTCCCGGAAAGTCATATGTCTTGTATGCTCACGTGGTTGTTGCATTTCATATGTTTGAATAATAAACTTGATTGATAATTTACTTCGAGTATGAATTTTGGGATTTACTCACTAAGCCCATAAGCTTACACCCCTATAGGTATTTGTATTCTCAGGAACACCTATTTTTGAGCCCGAGGTCTTCCAGTCCGTATACGTTTTATGTTGAAGCTTTTGGAGGAAATCTACTCGAAGACTTAGATTAGAATTCCTTTGAAATCTTTAATTTTGGATGTTATGAAGTTTATCTCGATCCTTGGAATTAGCGGGGGTATGCCCCTAAGAAATTATGTAACAGACCTTTGGTTATTTATGATATGATATACTTTATTTCTGGATTCTTGTATGTTTATCTTTACTTGCTTAAACTATGCTTCCCAAAAGCGTCTCCTATTACCGTGTTAGACGCCTTACATATAATACTAAGGCTTTCGCATGACTAAGGTAGCCATTCTTAAGCCTTGATATTATATGTGGCGGACTGCCACGTTTAGGGTACCCTTCGGGGCGTGACAGTTTAAGTTGGTATCAGAGCAACAAGTTTATAGAAATAAAGGTAATAGGAATAAATCTAGAATAGAAAAAGATAGATATGTTTACGAAAGGACTTAGATAGGATTAGACAAGTTTAGAAGTTCTCAAAAAGGAGAATTAATGACCTCCCTTGTCCTTTATAAATTACTCTTGGAGAAGTTAGAGTTAAGGCCCAATGTTTGAACTTAAGAAATGGTGAAACCCTTGTGGACTACCGGTTGAAAGTAAGAAGCCTATGTAAGGAGTTTTCCCTATTAGACAGACTTAGAAGTTTCTTACGATATGAATGTCTTACGTGCCATTACAACCACACCCTATGCTCCAAAAAGCTACGTTCTTTTTCCGAAATAATAGATGTTTAGTTTTCCCGATTTTTGAATTTGGAATTCCATAGCGATTATATATCTATGCCCATGATGAGCCAGCAGATCATGGACGAGATAAGGATATTTCCAACCAACGTAAAGCCAGTCAGATTTCAAATGGCCTGATGAGAATATCCCGAATCGAAGACGATCTCGCGTGAGAAACCTGATCGAGAAAGAAGTGACGGAAGTATCCGATGAGGAGCACGCAGCACAACGAAGTTTGATCAACGGGCCAAGCACGTTAGAAATCAACCCTCCCGTAAAGGAAAAAGAATGATGGACCGAAGCAACTTGAAGCTGTTCGTAACTAAGATGGCTAAGAACGACTTCTAGACCCAACCACCGTAATGCAACTCCCCACCAGAAGAAAAGATCAAAGAAAGAAGGAAGGATCCACATGAGCAATCCCATGTGTCCAACAAGAATTTTGTAACCAGATCGACTTAGGATATAGGATCGATTAGTAGTTTAATTTATGTTTTCGAAAAAGTGTTTAATATTTGTTGTATTTTGAATTTCTTTGATTTCTTTATAAGATTTTATTCCCTTCTATACTTTTTAATTAAATATTTTGGTTTAAACAAATTTCATCTCTTGATTTAGTTGCTTAAATTTCTCTTGTGATATTTCCCTTTATATGTTTATTTCTTAAAATTTCCGCAATTTCCGTAACTTAGTATGTAAAAGACTTAATAATCTAGTATTTACGTAAACAATTAAAACAGCCGACCTAGAAGGGGACGACCAAGGATGAGGCAGGCATCAATAACCCGCCTGAAGAAGTTAACCAACCAGAAGTGCCCCCGTGGCTCCTGCCCCAGACCAGCAAGGCAATCTCCAAGCCACTCTGGGTCAATTAACACAGCTTCTTAATGTGTTAGTTCAACAACAACAGAGGAATATGCCACCTCCGCACCAGCTCAAGCACCACCCCAACAGCACCCCAAGCATCTGTACATGGACCAGCAGCACCTGATGCTCAATCACATACAGCACCCCTGCCGCCTCCGCCACCACCTCGACCATACAGAACTTCACTCCCAGATTTTATCAAAAGTAACCGTTACTTTGACGGAGCTTTTGGGAAACCCGATGAGCTGAAGATTGGCTCGCGCAGGTAGAACGATCTTTTGCCGCCTATGAAGTTCCTTCATCTTCGAATAAGCTATGGTACTTATATGTTGAGGTTCAACGCCCGCATCTGGTGGGAGTCCAAGAGTAGGGAATTGCCGCCACCATCACCTGGGATATGTTTCGGAATGAGTTTCTGGAAAATTATTTCCCTGGAAGTTTAAGAGTAAGGTATAGTGCGGATTTCTTGCACATATCCCAGAAAGGAAAATCCATAGAACAATATGAGACGGAATTCAGCCGACTCCTGCAGTATGCTCCGGATTCTTATAAGTATAGTGAGGAGCTGAAACGACAAGTGTTCCTGAATGGGTTAGATGAGGACTTAAGGATGCGGTTAGAAGAGTTTGACATTCGCACCTTCAGGAATTGGTTGAAAGAGCAAGAATTGTTGAAGGGGCCAAGAAAAGGAAAGCTGGGACTTTGAGAAGAAAGTGCATGTGTTTGGAAGGAAATTTCAACCAGGAACAAGCTCCAATTTCCCTTCTAAGAGGTTTAAACCAATTAGCAACTTTAAGGGAAATTTTAGTGGACAGAAGGATAATTCCAAGATAGCAGCAAATTGTTGGAAATGCAAAGGAGCGCATTACCCGAAGAGATGCCCCCTTCTCCAGAACAAGTGTTATTTCTGTGGTGACCCGAGCCATAAGATTCCGGATTGCCCAAAGAAAGCTTCTACGACTTGTTTCGTATGCAAGCAATTGGGACATTTTGCTAACGAGTGTCCCCAAAGGAATCTCACAGCAAACCGACCTGTTGGATCCTCCGGAGGACTTGCCCCGACAAGGAGTGGGAATGGAAGCGGAAGTCGCTCGGCATCATCTATGCATGGGCTGAGAATTTACAACCTTGAAGGGCAATGGGTCTGCGAGGAGGATGCCGAAGAAGGAGTAGAGTTGGCTGCCCTGGACCATGGAGAGGAGTATGACTATAGCTTGGTTACAGGTTAGCCTCAACCTTTAAAATATATGTCTGTTTTGATATCTGTTGAGTATAAAGTTATGATGTATGTTGGAAATAATAGATATCTAGGAACCTTTAAGGACAATAAGAAGTAACACGCGCGTCTTGAACGCAGGAACCATACAAATAGGGGACCTAACCGCTTATACCCTCTTCGATACCGGCGCAACACATTCCTTTGTTGCCACTAGTGTAGCCTTGAAGACCGGTTTACCTATCACCACAATCACAACAAGTTTTCGTATAAAAACCCCCACCGGTAGTGTGGTGACTACCAAAGAAGTAATAAGGAATTGCCCCATGAAGATACAAGGCCATGAAGCAACTACCGATCTTATAGTAATAGAAATCAGCAAGTACGAAGTGATTCTCGGAATGAGTTGGTTGTCCATGGTGGAAGCAAAGGTAGATTGTAGAAATAAAAAGGTGGAATTCATGGGACAAGATGGAAGAAAGCTACGTTTTTGGGAGAATCCGCAACTTCTAAAAGTTTGGAGTTAAGTTCGTTCGAGTAATTGAAGAGGTTGAGGAAGGAGTTGAAAGTTATGTGGGAAGTACGGAGGAGGATAAGGAAAGACCCAACATTGACGACATCCCCATCGTTAATGAATTCTCTGATGTTTTTCCAGAAGAATTGCCTGGGTTACCCCCAAAACGAGAAATCGATTTTGAGATCGATTTGATGCCAAAAACAGAACCTATATCCAAGGCACCATACCGAATGGCACCTGTTGAGCTCAAGGAACTTAAGAAGCAATTACAAGAATTGCTTGACCAAGGATTTGTTAGACCAAGTGTCTCGCCTTGGGGAGCTCCGGTATTATTCGTGAAGAAGAAAGATGGATCGATGAGGTTGTGTATTGACTATCGAGAACTCAACAAGGTCACTATAAAGAATAGGTATCCATTGCCAAGGATTGACGATCTCTTTGACCAACTACAAGGAGCAAGTGTATTCTCACGCATTGATTTGAGATCTGGATACCACCAGCTGAGGATAAAACCAGAGGATGTGTCAAAGACCGCTTTTAGAACTCGGTATGGACACTATGAGTTCATGGTCATGCCATTTGGATTGACTAATGCACCAGCTGCTTTCATGGACTTGATGAATCGGGTGTATAAGCCGCTCTTGGATAAATGCGTGATTGTCTTCATTGATGATATTTTGGTCTATTCTAAAACACGGGAGCAACACAAAGAACATCTGAGAATGGCATTACAAACCTTAAGGGAGCACAAGTTATATGCCAAATTATCCAAGTGTGACTTTTGGTTGGACCAAATATCTTTTCTAGGACATGTTATCTCAGGGAAAGGAATATCCGTAGATCCTGAAAAGATTAAGGCCGTAATGGAATGGAAACAACCAAGGACGGTGACTGAGATTAGAAGTTTTCTTGGATTAGCTGGCTATTACAGGAAGTTTGTGCAAGATTTCTCAAAAATAGCTAAGCCACTAACTCAGTTGACCCAGAAGAATGAAAGATTCATTTGGAATGAGAAGAGGAACAAAGTTTCCAGGAGTTAAAGCAACGATTGGTGTCTGCTCCAATTTTAACCTTACCCGATCCAGAAAAGCCATATACCGTCCATAGTGATGCGTCAAGAAATGGCTTAGGATGTGTGCTTATGCAAGAAGGGAAAGTAATTGCTTATGCTTCACGGCAGTTGAGGCCGCATGAACAAAATTACCCGACGCATGATCTTGAGTTGCCGCAGTTGTCTTTGCTCTCAAGCTTTGGAGGCACTACTATATGGACAGAGATGCGAGATTTATACGGACCATAAGAGCCTCAAGTATTTATTCACACAAAAGGAATTGAATATGAGGCAAAGGAGATGGTTGGAGTTGATCAAAGACTATGATCTTGGAATAAATTATTGCCCTGGAAGAGTGAATGCGGTAGCAGACGCTTTGAGTCGGAAGAACCATGGAGAAGTTGCAGCCATGCTCACAACTCAAAAAGAACTTATAAAGAATTCGAGAGATTGAGCATCGAATTTGTGGGGCAAAGTGCGGAAATAGAAATTTCCCATTTGGTAATGGAGCCAACCCTGATAGATAGAATCAAAGAATCTCAACGATATGATGAAGTCATACAAAAGTTGAAAAGTGAGATACAGGGAGGAAGGTATGACGATTTTGAGATAGATGAGGAGGATGTAGTAAGAATGAAGGGAAGATTATGTGTACCAAATGATGAGGAGATGAAAAAGGAAATAATGGATGAGGCGCATAACTCGGATATACCATGCACCCCGGTGGTACCAAGATGTACCAAGACCTTAAAAGTCGCTTTTGGTGGAATGGTATGAAAAAGGATGTAGCTGAATTCGTAATGAAGTGTCCCATATGTCAACAAGTAAAGATTGAACACCAAAGGCCAGGAGGACTTTTGAAACCATTGGCCATACCAGAATGGAAATGGGACCAAATTACCATGGATTTCGTATGTGGATTGCCCCGAACATCAGCCGGATATGATGCCATATGGGTAATTGTGATCGACTTACCAAGTCAGCACACTTCATCCCCATCAACATGACCTACTCGATGGAAAAGTTGGCCCGGCTATATGTAAGGGAGATTGTGAGACTGCATGGAGTTCCAGCAGGGATTGTATCGGATCGGATCCTCGATTCGTGTCAAAATTTGGACAGCCTTCAGAAGTGTATGGGGACCAAGTTACATTCAGTACAGCTTATCATCCACAAACTGATGGACAATCAGAGCGAACTATCCAGACTTTGGAAGACATGTTAAGAGCTTGTGTTATGGAATTCAAAGGAAGCTGGGAAGTACACCTACCTTTGGTAGAGTTTGCTTACAACAACAGCTATCATTCAACAATTAAGATGCCACCATACGAAGCTTTATAGGAAGAAGGTGTAGATCGCCTCTATTTTGGGATGATGTGGAAAAATTAACAATTGGACCAGATCTCATCCAAGACGCCTCAGATAAAGTCAGGATTATTCAGCAAAGGATGAAAGAGGCCCAAGATAGACAGAAAAGTTGGGCAGATAAAAAACGACGGATCCTTGAGTTTAACGTTGGTGATCATGTGTATCTGAAAGTGAATCCGATAAAGAGTATTCATCGTGTACGGGCTCGAGGAAAGCTAAGCCCAAGGTATATCGGACCTTTCGAAATCCTCGAACGAGTAGGAGATTTGGCTTATCGCTTGGCATTACCACCAAACCTGTCGGAGTACATAATGTCTTCCATGTCTCAGTGCTAAGAAAGCATATCCCCGACCCTGATCGGATTGTGGAGCTTGAACCAGTCAGGCTGAAAGAGAACTTGACTTATGAGGAGCACCCAGTTCAAATTCTGGATCAAAAGGTTCAAAAGCTGAGAAACAAGGAAATCCGATATGTCAAGGTGTTATGGAGGAATCATTCGCGAGAAGAGGCTACTTGGGAAGCCGAGGATGAGATCCGAAAGAAATATCCAAATCTCTTTGAAGAATCAGGTACGAATTTCAAGTTGCAAATTTCAAGTTTTGAGGACAAAACTTTCTTTAAGGGGGGTAGGTTGTAAATCCCCGAAATTTTGGATCCAAATTAAAGACCTAAACCCTAATCGGAAGTCAACGGATTCTTAAGTCAAACAAACCCTAGTTTACCGTAACCGTTTAACTCCGGCATTGCCGTTTTCTCAAGCCCTAGAAAACGAAGTTGGAAAAATTAGTTGTAATAGTTCGTAATAGCTATAGGTTTTATAAAAATATCAGATTGAAGAATTTCGAGTGTCCTTTGAACCCGATCGGACATGATTCTTGAAAACGTGTCCGAAGCCCGGAATAGGAAAAATATTCCGAATATACCGTTAGACTCGTAAAAATATAAGATTTCCAAAAATATCAATTTCGTAATTTTTCGATAGCTAAAAATATCAGATATCGCTTTTATACGCGTATTTTCTTACTACCGGTATTTAATTGTCATGTCTACTTTTACATTACACTATTTTCTACTATTCTACACTATTCATCTATCTCTACTTTTTTTACAACCTATTCTTACAACCATACACCTATTTCTTACACATTTTCATTTCCAATACAATTCACATCTTTCATTTCTTACTTTTAATTAACAAAATAACAAAAAAATAATTTTTTCTTCCCCATGCATGTGCGCCCCCTCTCTCTCTACCAAATTGTTTTATTTTCAATTATTTAATTAACACAAATTATCTCCCACATTTTCCTATAAATACCCCCTCATACCTTCACTTCTTTCACACCTCTTCTTCTCTAAAGTTACTCTACAAAAATTTCTCTCCAAATTCTCTCAAGAGTCTCTTAGTTTAGCTTCTTTAGGTAAGAAATTCTCAAGAATTCTTCATGTTCATCTACTTAGTATGAGCTTAGTGTGTGTTTTCTAAAACCATGAAGGTTAAGAAAGCAACATTAGATTCATGCTTTGTTTTTGTTCATAAACTAATTCCTCTATGTTCATTTATGTTTCTTTTATGTTCTTTACTATCTAATATATCTATATAACTATATATATTATTTAGAGCATATAAGCTCATTGTCTTACAATTTATCTTTCATGCAATTTATTTACTTCATTTCAAGTTATTTAATTCAAGTTGATTTTAAGACTAGTCATTCTAGTCTTAGACTTGTCCTCATCAAGTCAAAACAATTCTTTTCTTTTTCGGGACTAGTTTTTTAGTCCGGGGTACCTTGATGAAGCTAAGGTCCCAATACTTGATTTACTTTATTATTTACTTAAGCTTTCAAGTTATTATGTTCCTTATATTTTATAGTTATGATTCATATTCATGCATGAACATAATGTTTTTGTCTCAACAAAAATAGATGAGGAAGTGTCTTTCTAAAACTAAAGGTTCTTGTTAAATAAAAATAGGAAATAGATTTCCTAAAAACTCATGAACATGTTGGAAAATGATTTTCTTACATAAACAAAAGGTTTTATGAAAACTTATCTTTCATCAAGAAATATTCTTTGGAATCATTACAAGAAACAAAAATCATTTTATTACTTTTGAATCCAAGTTTTGAAAATAAAACCACTTTAAATTAAAATGATTACAAGATTAAATTTAGAAAAAGAATATTCATCTCAATAACTCAAGATCTTTCAAAAGTAAAATAAATATTCAAAGAATCTCAAGTTCAAAGTCTTTTAAAACCTTAATTTTAAAGTTGAGACAACTCCATTTACTTCATACATTTGTTGTGAGTCATTACATATAAATATATACCTTTCAAAAGTTTACAAAATAATGAAATATTTATCTTTTCAAAAGAGCTTTGTTTACAAGAAGGAAAAACAAGTTTTTGCAAAATTCGTAGCTGATTTAGTCACTGCCTTTTCGGGACCCGAACGGCTTAGTTTTATGAAAATACGTTTAGAAATGCGTAGATCTTTTCGAGTAGGTAGAAAACGATATATTATACGCAAAATTCCGAGTTAAAATGAGCAAGTTATGGCCATTTTAAGTTGGAATTTCCTCTTATACGATTTTACCACGATTTTAAGAAAAGATTAGAATCTTCAAGGATAGAATTTCATGAAATACTCATTTTGGGTATTCTTCTTGATTAGATAATCACGAGGAGGATTGTTCGTATCCCGAGGATTACTACGATTAAGTGGAATTTCCGAACGACCCATCCAATTCAAGAAAGGTGTCATCATGGCCGAGTGAGTTACTTCCCGTTAATTTTCTCATACTCTTGATTGTGCTTGTAAAATTAGTTGCAGTAGAATTTAAGAAAAAAATTAAAAGGAAGTGTATGATAATATGTTGAAAAAATACTAAGTATATCGAAACTCGATTTGTTATAATAAAGTTGTATGTGCATTAATATCTTGAAGTGTTTGAAACTGGTTGATCATTTGAAAGAAGTTAAATGTAACTACTAGACTTTAATTAAAGAAATTATTCATGCACTTCATATGTTGAGTCATATTGCATTCACTACTATGCAATTGGTGGGACAAGTGTATAATAGTGGTGGTAGACATAACCGGTATATCATGTCAGTGGCGAGTAGGAGCCAGTAAGAACTACTTAATTTGATGGCTAGTAGGAGCCTGTAATAACTACAAGTTTTTGATGGCTAGTAGGAGCCTGTAATAACTACAAGTTTTTGATGACGTATAGGAGCCGGTAAGACCTATAAAAGTGTTTTTAAAAGTTGTGGCTGTAATTGGCCTGAATACCTAACCTCGAATGAAGGGCGTAAATTCATTCAACATATGATTCCCGGAAAGTCATATGTCTTGTATGCTCACGTGATTGTTGCATTTCATACATTTGGATAATAAACTTGATTGATAATTTACTTCGAGTATGAATTTTGGGATTTACTCACTAAGCCCATAAGCTTACAGCCCTATAGGTATTTGTATTCTCAGGAACACCTATTTTGAGCCCGAAGTCTTCTAGTACCCGTATACGTTTTATGTTGAAGCTTTTGAAGGAAATCTACTCGAAGACTTAGATTAGAATTCCTTTGAAATCTTTAATTTTGGATGTTATGAAGTTTATCTCGATCCTTGGAATTAGCGGGGGTATGCCCCTAAGAAATTATGTAACAGACCTTTGGTTATTTATGATATGATATACTTTATTTCTGGGTTCTTGTATGTTTATCTTCACTTGCTTAAACTATGCTTCCCAAAAGCGTCTCCTATTACCGTGTTAGACGCCTTACATATAATACTAAGGCTTTCGCATGACTAAGGTAGCCATTCTTAAGCCTTGATATTATATGTGGCGGACTGCCACGTTTAGGGTACCCTTCGGGGCGTGACATGTAACTTAGTAAAGGATTAACTCACTCCATGTCGGTAGGTCCTAACCGAAGTAATCTTCCGGGAAAGTGATCTCGAGTCCTTCTCTACCTAAACAAGATGAAATACCCAAAATGAGTCTTTCATGGAATTTCTATTCTTGAAGATTCTAAATCTTTCTCAAAATCACGTTAAAATCGTATAAGAGGAAATTCCAACTTAAAATAGTCATAACTTGCTCATTTTAACTCGGAATTTCGCATATAATATACCGTTTTCTACCTATTCGAAAAGATCTATCTATTTCTAAATTTATTTTCATCAAACTAAGTTTTTTAGGCTCTAAAAAAGTGGCTAACAGATTCACCACGAATTTTTATAAACTTGTTTTCTTTCTTTTATCCAAAGCTCATTTTTGAAGAGATAGGTAATATAATAGCTTGTAAAACCTTTGAAATGTATAAACATATGTTAAGTGACTCATATTGAATGTATGAAGTTAATGAAGTTGTCTGAAACTATGAAAAGTAAAGTCTTTTAAATATTTTTGGAAAGTGAGAACTGTTGAAATATTCCTTTTTATTTTGCTTTGAAAATATCTTAAGTTATTTCAAATGAGTATTTTCTTTTCCTAAATTTAATTTCCGGAATCTCTTTAAATTCCTAAGGAGTGATTTTATTTTCTAAGCTTAGTTTCCAACACTTTTTGAAAGTAATAACAATTCTATGTTTAGAGAAATAATGTCTTTGTTTCTTGAGATCATTCCATTTTGATGAAAAGAATTTCTAATACTTGATAAAAAGTGAAGTTTTAGTAAAACTTTTATTTCAAAAAGTTATTTTCTATGTATGTTTATGAGCTCCTCTAGATTTCTTGGAAAAGTTTGTTTAAGAAAATTACTTCTTATTCTTAGAAAAGAATCTTTATTTTCAAGAAAACATTTCCTCATTTATTTTGTTGAGACAAAAATCATTATGTTCATGCATGAATATGAATCATCAAGTTATGGAAACATAAAAAAACATAATAACTTGAAAGAATAAGCTAATAAGGAAATAAATCAAGTATTGGAACCTTAGCTTCATCAAGGTATCTCGGGACTAAGAAAAGACTAGTCCCTAAAAAAAAGAAAATGTTTTGACTTGATGAGGAAAAGTCTAAGACTAGAAAGACTAGTCTTAAAAACAATATGAATATAAATAAATTGTAAGGAAGTAAATAAATTGCAAAACAAATGAGCTTATATGCTCTAAATGATATATATAGCTACATAGATATATTAGATAGTTATATATATAAAAGCAACATAAAGAATTTAGATGATGAACAAAAACAAAGTATGAACCTATTGTTGCTTTCTTTAACTTTCATGGTTTAAAACACACACACTAAGCTCATACTAAGTAAATGAATATAAAGAGGACTTGAAGAAAAAAAAATTACCTAAAAGAACTAAACTAGAGAGAACTTCTTGGAAGAGAATTCTTGAAGAATTTTGGGAGAGTAACTTTAGTATATGAGAGGTGTGAAAGAAGTGGAAGTAAGAGGGGGTATTTATGGGAAAATGTGGGAGATAATTTGTGTTAACTAAATAAATAAAATGAAACAAATTGGAGAGAAAGAGGAGAGGGGCCGGCACAATTTTGAGAGAGAGGGGGAGGAAAAAATTTATTTTTTTGTATTTTTGTTAATTAAAAGTAAGATATAAAAGATGTGAAGTTGTATTGGAAAAGAAAATATGTAAGAAATAGAGGTATAGGTTGTAAGAGTAGGTTGTAAGAAAAAGTAGAGATAGATAAATAGTGTAGAATAGTAGTAAATAGTGTAATGTAAAGTAGACATGACAATTTAAATACCGGTAGCAAGAATATACGCGTATAAATGCGATATCTGATATTTTTATCTACCGAAAAATTATGAAATTGATATTTTTGAAAATCTTATATTTTTACGAGTCAAACGGTATATTTGGAATATTTTTATCATTCCGTACCCCAGGACACGTTTTTCAAGAACTATGTCCAATCAGGTTCAAAACGAGTCACGGTTTTACTAAACTGATCCTTTTAAGCTTCCTTAGATAATTACGAACTATTCTATTCACTAAACTCTTTCTTACTTTCTTAGGGTTTCTTAAACGGGGATGTCGAACTTAAGCGGTTACGGTAGATTAGGGTTTTGTTGACTCTAGAAATCCAGTTGACTTCTAATTAGGGTTTAAGCTTTAAATTGATTACAAAACTTCGAGGGTTTACATAAGGATTGTTCTAAAATGTGTCGTGAATATCCAAGAATCATAAACAAACCAAGAACAAGTTTTAAAAACACTTGAATAGCTCCAACAAGGTAAATTATCCGAAAAATCAAGAATAATGGAATTGTTTAAGTGTTTTGAGTTGATATAATTATAGAAATATCTTATATAAATACTTAGGAATGTTTTATATTCATCTTGGACGTATAAAATGGTGGAGAACGGATCAAATGAGCTAAGGAAGCTGATGAACAGTGTCTTCCCTAGAAATACTTGCCTGAGTACACAAGCGTGATTCCCTTATGTACCTCTCGACCCTATAAAAAAATAATTTGTTTATTTTGTCCATTTGTTTAGAAAATTGTTAAAAATTATAATTAAAGTAATTATTAATATTTTTATAATTATTAATATTATTTTGTGAATATAGTTGTTAAAGTTAGGTGTTAAGTGTATTAGCTATGTTTATAACATGAAATATTATTATTATTATTATTATTATCATTACTACTACTACTACTACTACTACTACTACTACTACTACTACTACTATCATTAAAATTATTTGAATAATATTATTTCTGGTATTAATGTTATTATTGATCTAATATTAAAATTGTTAGTATTAATATTAATAAATACTAATAGGCTTATTATTATTGTTAATGCTATCATTATCAACATTATTATTTTTGTTACTAAAAGTAAATATTTATTATTTCTGAAATTAATCTTAATTATAGGTTTCTATTACTAATATTAAAATCAGTATTACTATACTTAGTATATTTACAAAAAAAATAAAAAAAATAAAATTGTAGTAATTATTAAATAATTGATTTATATGCATAAGACAAATCCATAACAATGGAAATTCAAAAATGTTAATTTTGAATAAAGTGATATCTTAGATTTACAAGATAATTACATGTAGTAAATTAAGAAAAGCACTATAAAATCTTACAAATATTAGTTATTAAAATGAGTTAATTAAAAAATAATAAAACAGTAATATTAATAGTAAAAGTAAGATAAATATCGGCTACATGTAAATGCCCTTGTTATCCACTAAAAACACATAAATATTAAATAAGATAAAGAGAAACATGATGAAACTAAATAAACACTAAATAATAATTGTTATCATAGGATCATAAGAAGATTAGTGTAGTAATAAAAATAGTAACATATGTCAAATTAGGACACACAAGCACTTTTAGGAGTTTAATTATATAATTTATATTTTATTGATAAATATTTTAATCATTTCAATAGGTGATTTTGATATTGTTGAGGATTTTTTAGTCGATTATTATGACTAAGACAATATGAGCAGGTGAGTAACTGAGACCTATTACATTGTTTGTGTTTGTAGTATAGCTGCATTAAAAATAAAAGATAATATTTGTGTTGAATTGAGTTATAGGAATTGTTTGGTTGCTAAACCACATTAAGTAAAAGCGAAATGGAATGCCCTAAAATCTTATAAGTATGTGGTTTGTTTGTAATTGCTTGATCGCCTTTGACCTGATTAATAACTATTGGCACCATAAAGGAAATTACATATGAATTGCTTATACTGCATCAATTACATATAAAAAGTATGGCAGCTTATCACGTGTTAGTTTTTCGGATCTTTGGTAATGCTTAATTTTTCTATGATAAAGATTAATAGTTCTTTGCAAGATTATCTTTGTTCTGTCGGTTCCATGGGAACTAATTGGTATACGGAGGACGCCGCCCATGGTATCTGTCACGACCTGCTACCCCAAGTTCCACCGCAACAGAGAGGGTGCCCCTAGGCCTTCAGGCCACCTTGGGCAAGGATCATGATGTCAGGTACACTAGCCCTCCTAGTGCACCCTCAGGCACAACCAGGACACCAGAGGCACTATGTCCATACTCCGCACGGTTTTGTCTTTTTTGGTGCCAACGCTTCCCAGGGGGTCACCCATTCTAAGATTGCTCTGCTCAGAGCACATTTAACTTTGGAGTTCTAAGAAACTCCAAGCCATTGCACTGAAAAGGCGCCTCTGTGATTAGAGTTCCACCATCTATATTTGAAGCATGTTACATACTCCCCTACTTATAGAACTGACGTCCTCGTCTGTTTCGTTACACAGGTCCAGAACCACTGCTCTGATACTGTTTGTCATGACCTACCACCCTAGGCTCCACCAAAGCAGAGGGGGTACCCCTCGGCCCTCAGGCCACCCTAAGCAGGGATCATGATGCCAGGTACACTGGCCCTTCTAGCACACCCTCAGGCACAACTAGGACACCAAAGGCACTGTGTAACAACTTAGAAATCTACCCACTGAGGTATTGTCCACTTTGGCCACACGTCGTATAGTTTTTCCTTTTTGGTGCTAGCGCTTCCTAAGGGGTCATCCATCCTGGGATTGCTCTGCCCAGAGTACGCTTAACTTTGGAGTTCTGACGAACTCTAAGCCATTGCACCAAAAAGGCACCTCTATGATTAGAGTTCCACCATCTATATTTGGAGGGTGTTACACGATATTCTATTGTAAAGACCCGATCCTCTAAATCCCGAGATTTAGAGTACCGAATTCCCAACCACATATAACGTTTTCACATTATATGTAAGGTTGTCCTAAAACTAACAGTTTATGAAAATTGTTTGATCAAAACACCATACTTTGTAAAGAACTTTTTAAATAAAACAAGATTGCTAACAAAAGCAATCTATACATACATTTACATTAAATAAACATCGTTTAGTGCCAATACATGACACTACAAAAATTACATGTTTTCTCAAAACATAAGAATCCTAAGGGATCTTAGGTCATTACAAAAGGAATTTGGCTTAACTATTAAGCCTTCTATACATAGCTTGTCCTTAGCAAAAAGCCTTCTAAAAGTCTCGGGTCATCTGATCCTATTCATCCCACTCGTCCAGAAATCTTTCGAAATCGGACCCATAGCCCAAGTCATCGTAATACTCGTCTCCAAAACCTGCAAAGCAGCAAAAGTGAGCCAGAGGCCTAGTACACAATAACCAATGCATAACAAGTCATTCAATTCATGTAATGCATCATAAAACAGGTGGTTATCTTTATTACATTTTGATTCACAATCAACAAGAGGGTATTCAAACCCCGGTCACATTTCGGGAATCCAGGGATCCTGAGTAACAGCAGCTGCTCAGGGGGTTGATATAAGCAGTCCGAATACTTATATCTCCTATATCCATTTCATGAAGATAATAAGCTTCATCTAGGGTTTAAAAGCCGTTGCCCGACTCTACTTAAACTTAGTCCATAACATGAGCCTAGTTCACAAGTTCCCATAAACCTTGAACTAAATCATGGTATTTCCCCCTAAGTTTAAGCAAACGTTACACAGATACAATTCCCCCCTATCGGCTACCCACTTAACCAAAAGAATCGCTATTGCATCATAGCGTACCATTGCATCATGGTAAAGTCATTGCATCATGACTTGGTTAAGCGCCTATCTAACATGTCATTGCATCATGACAGGTTTGCTGCTCCTCGGACCAGATTAAACAGCGTAATAGACATCCAATTCATCCAAATGTTAATTCGAATCAATTTAGGTCAAATTAGAAATGTCTGGTCCTAGCAAACATCAGACAAGTTATTGCGTACCTGAACCCGTTAGTATAGAACTAGGATCTCTCGGTGATGAACTAACCGAAGAATCCTTAACTGTAATGGAAATGTCACAATAATCAATAATCAACAATTACAGATCTCATTAACACAAATATATACATATTATATCCATATATCACAATTTATCAAAGAAATCTAAATAATTGAATACAAGGTCATGAATAATCATTTAAACATCCTATTATATCTTAAATCGCTTAATAAAACTCAATTGCTCAAATAACAAACTTCGGAAAAAATTTTGGATAAAGTTTTTGAATTTCAAAAGCACAGGGGATAGGCCGGCAGCCAAAGCCGGCGGCTTTGGGCCGGTGCTCAATGTTCTAAAAATGTACACTTCCAACGCTGGCAGCGTTCAAAGTATACGCCGTTAGCCTTTGTACCCTACACCGGCGGCCTTGAGCCGGCGTAGAATCCAAAACCAAAGTTTTCGAAAACGTCTAGAGAGGTCTAAGCCAGCCGCTTACTCAGATAAGCTGGCGGCTTTGACATATACGCCGACGGCCTTAATTTTCACTGCCAGTGTTCAACATGACAGAATGAACGCCGGCTGACTTTCTCAGCGAAAGCCGGCGGCTTTCAGCCAGCCTTAAAAATTCTGAATCCAACGCTGCCTCTAAGCCGGCGGCGTTGAATTCCCAGGTTGCCGGCGTACGTTTTAAAAACAAGGTTAAACGTGAGAAACTTAAATCCCCTGTTTTTCAACTTTACAAAATCATATCTTAATACACTTTAATCCTTCCTCCACCACATTTCTAACATCATAGCCTTACTCATATCTATACTACTCAATTCTAGCAATTCAAGGCATGAATTCAACATCATTAAACACTTCAAAAACCTACTTCCATCAATTCTAAATTTCTCTACACAAATCCTCTTCACTTACTCCCCACACTTCATAAACATACAACAAAGCATGCACAACCTCACACACTCATATAACACTTTCTCAACTCATCCCAAGATGAACAAATCATTTGATCAACATTAAACTCAATTTAATGAAGAATTCATGTAATCACTTCAAACAAGATAAACAAAACAAAACAATCATAAATAATCAATTCAAATACTTATATGTACATACCTTGTCTTGAGATATACTTTGATTTACAAACTTGATATAAACCTTATCTTGATGTTGGAAATGGAGAGGGAAAGAAGAAGAAAAGAAAAGGAAGAAGAAGAAAAGGAAAATTCGGATAAAATTTGGCTGCCTTCAAAAAGTAAGTTAAATTAGCTTAATTTTGACTTTTTCACATTCCAAATTTACCCCTTAATGCCTATATAACTTTAGGTTGCATTTAGCTTTAATTTGAGCTTCATTTGGCTTGTATTTAGGGCATAAATGCTACTTAATTACAAGAACTTTATTAACTAGCCTTAAGTGAAATTATAGTTGATTTACAAATCTAGCTTAGCTTAACCTTTTAATGAACAAAAGACAACATTAATAATTTCATTACTCACACATTAATGCATATAAAACAAAATATTAATATCAACATATACACATACAAAATCATATATCTTAAACTACTAACACATAACCATACTCATTCAATTCAACTTCTCAAAATAAATTAATAAACACATGAGATTTGATTAAAAGGTAAATCTAGGTCATTTCTTCTATATCGCCCCAAAATTTTAATTCGATTAATTAAATAACTTAAAGCATTACTGCCATGTATAATACTCTAAGGTATTATACGCTCAGGCTTTCTTAAAAAGATTTTGTTTATGTTGGACATTGCTACTCGATTTTTAGTATTGTGAAATCATTCAGTTAGATTCTAGCAAAAACTGAATTTAGCAGCGGAAAACAATTTATCGACATCATTTGTAAAACTCTACTCCCTTAAAAGTAAACCAACTTTCTAAGAAACAAAACATTTATTAATCTACTCTTAGGGTAGATCTTCATTTAAAAAAAACATATGGGCATTAACAAGCCCCATTAAAAGAATTACAAATTTGTAAATAAATTCAGTTCTCACTAAATAAATCAAAACAAACGAAAATACAGACATTTAATGGCCCTAACCCACTTCACTCATTCTCACGGGTCTTCTAAATAGCCCCAAAAACCCGAAGCAAGCATCATTAACATCATCCATCATAATCAACTCCATCAATAAGGAATACTATTATCATCTTCATCAAATCATCATTAACACCATCCTCAATATATCACCTGGAGAAAAGAACAATAACAACAATAATGAATCGAAGCTCAGTACACAGTAACACAATCACACACGGAGTGGCACGCGAGCTTAACTAAATGCAATGCATCAATCCACAAGTTATTATCTTTCCATTAAAATAAACAAATCAACAATGGAGCACTCACACTCCGGAACAAGCCAATGGGAATATGGGGGTCCTAAGTAACAGCAGCTGCTCAGGGGTTTGCTATAAGCAGTCCGAATATCTATATCCCCTATATTTATTCCATAAAAGTAATCTCATCTAGAGTTTGTAGCCGTTACTCAACTTTACTTAACTTAGTCCATAACATGAATCTAGTTCACCCGTTCCCATAAACGTTGAATTAAACCATGGTATTTCCTTCCAAGTTTAAGCAAACATTATACAGATACTATACTCTCCATCGATCACCTGCTTAACCATAAAAGAATCGTTATTACATCATAGCGTACCATTGTATCATGGTAAAGTCATTGCATCATGACTAAGGTTAAAGCGACTAACTACCATGTCATTACATCATGATAAGGTTGCCACTCCTCAAACCAGATTCAACGGCATAATAGACAACCAACACTCACCAATTATTAAGTCGAGTTTAAGTTCTTAATATATTTTAGATGCCTATCCTAACATCCAACACGCAAGTTACTGAATACCTTGAATATGAAATCCAAACATAGCCTTGGAAGAAATTTTAGAAGATAATCCAGAAGATAATTTAAATATCCACTTCTGTTAAGGAAAGAACTCGCATAAGAAACTAAACAAAACTAATCATCCACTTTCTCAAACTTTTATTAACCCTATTTGATCAGACACTAACTTGGAACCCCACTATGATTGCGAAGATCGCTCCACCAAAATATGGACAGTTCTCCTTTGTCTGTCAAAGAATTTCTTTTCTCTTTATTTATAGTGTTTTATTACAAAAGCATCAACAAAGATTTCATATACCAATAACATTCATTTTCCAAGTAAACACACATTTGAAACAACATATTCCCCATATTATTTAAGGATCATCCTAATTCATTCATCTAAGCTAATTATTAACTATTAACCCATTTTAGCTTAACCTTAGCCAAATTTTTTAGAATTAGTCATTTAATTCTTTTACTAAATCAAGTTGATTAAACTTAAACAATCTAATTCATTTTAGCTTAGTAAAGTTCATTAAGTTGTGTTGTACTTAGATTCATAACTAATTGATTATAGATCTAGGATCCATGCCAAATTAATTAACCTTAATCATTTAATTCAAAAACTAAGTCAAAGATGGTTAAACTAACTCAATCTAATTCATTTTAACTCATTCAAGTCTATTTAATCAAGTTGAACTTAAGTTTGTTAGCTAAGTTCATTTTATAACTAACTTTAAACTCAACTTTTAAAGATTTCAAAGATTACTTACATAAAGGTATAACTTAACAAGTATTCATCTAACAATATTATATTAACTTTTAAAATCATCACCTATAACTTCAAATCATGTATACAATATACCTAGCTTTAAACATTAAGCACAACACTCATAAAATTCAAATATAATTCATACATAAGCTTAACTTAACATTTACATGCTTAACAAGTTCATTTAAGTTCAACAGCTAATCATAAGAACAAATAATAAACAAGGAAAAACAATTGAAGAAAAACACAATTTAAAACATACTAAATCTTAAACTTAGCATCAAGATAAATTCAAATAAAATTCATATAAATTCATAACTCATCATTTATATACTTACCAAGATCATTTAATTTCACTAAGTCGTCATAATATCATAAATCAAGCAATGGAAATCATATATACAACATAACTACTTTTAGTTTAATACTCATGGAAATTCAATTATTTGTTGAATCAACAAATATACTTAAATCATGCTTCATTATTTTAATTAATCATTATAACACATCAATTATCATATATCTATCTCATTTTAATCTAAAAAGATCCACTTGCTAAAGCAAACGCACATAAAACAAACAAAAACAAGGTTTTAACTTTGCTTGGAAAATGTATTAGTTGGAAAAAAGTGAAATTTAAGCATTTATACTTTTATAATTTTCAAAAACTCAAAACATGAAAGTTATATATCGCTTTTTAATCTTTCCAAAGAAACTTGAATCATCTCAATCCAATATCGTATGAAAAAGTTATGATCAAATTATGAAAACATGTCAAGCTGCAGGGGAAGGATCATGCTCAAGTGGTCTCCTGTGATTTCAAAAAAAAATCACGACCAGAGCATATCACACCCCTTTGTTCACTCGTGATGTTTGAAAAACACACAATCAGTTCATTTCACTTCCTTTTGCATGCCCGTGATTGATCCCCTAGTACATGTTACGAATTTGTTATGTTTTTAAAATCCATTTTTACACTTTTTCATCAACTTATACATCTCCTACATCAATTCTAACATCAAATAAACTCTAACAACAACTCCTAACACTTCAATCTTCCTCCAACAACTTCAAACAACAATCAAACCATCACAAACTACTATTCATCATCTTCTTCCTCAAACTCAACTCATATCAAACTTCAACTCAATAATTACAAAAATAAACAGCACTTTCAACCCAATTCAACATCAACTCATCAATTAAATAAGTAAACAAAAAATAAAACAAATATGAATTGAACTAGAAAACTTAGTTTCTAAAGTAAAAACATGCAATTTGGTCTTCTTCTTCTAACTTGATTTCTCTTCTCCTATCTTCATCTTCTACTTGATTTCTCTTTTGTTCCTTTTGAAATTGAGATTTGGAAAGATAATTTTGGGAGATAGAAGAAAGAAAAGAAGAGGAAGAGAAGAGAATGAAAAGAGAGAAAAAAAAAAAGAACTGGGAATGAAAAGCAAAGGAAGAGAGAGAGAGCAAGTGAAGGAAAAAAATAAAATCAAAAGGGAAGGTTGAAGCTTAAAATTAGGATATTTTAAAATAAGGGTATCAGATTTAGAACTTTTATATCAATATTTTTAGTTCTAGAAGCATTTAAAAGATAATTTTAGAACCAATAGGTCAAAAATTAAGGACTCTAGATGATAACTTAACTTAGAAATTTATTTTGGATGAAAGGATATTTAATTTGAGTTTGGGTTTAAGAACTGATATTTTGATACAAGCAAATGAACTCAAATTTTACAAAGATTTAGGAATTAGTGTTTAGGCTAAGAATAAAGAGTTTAGGAACCCTTTAAACATTTTAATGACTTGTTTAAAGAACTAGGAATCTATGTCACGCTCCATAGGGTACCCTAAACGTAGCAGTCCACCACATGTCATATAAGATCCATGAATTACTACTTTAGTCTTTTAGGAGTCTTGTATAGATGTAAGACGTACCTTTACGACAATAGAATACTTGAACCGATGTAGATAAAGAGTTTAAATTGACATTCAATAGCATTAGAATATAAGTAAAAACACATATATAAATAGTTACAAAGACTAAGGGGCATTCCCCCGCAAAAGAATATTATTAAGAAGTCTATTACAGTCATCTAGAGTCTTTTGGTTTCCTATGGAAGTCCAAACAGAAATGAATACAACTTCTAATGGAAACACCTAACTCCTGTACCTAAGCTGTCGGGTGCCTCTATCTAAGCCAGATAAACTAGTGCTACAACAAATAAAAACTGTAGGGACGTAAGCTATACTAGCTTAGTGAGTGAGAACTTCCAAGATCACATTCATAACATATCATACAACCAAGTGATTAATTAGGCAAATGATATGCATCAAACATATGGAATCAACAGATATATGACTAGCCAGAAATCATATGTGAATGGAATTTCACCCTCCATTCCAGGTTAGCAAATTAACGAATACTGCGGTACTACTAAAATATGCCGTTTTTGGATCACGGTCAACCAACTTATAATTTCGTTTGTGGATCACGATTAACCAACTCATTATTTCATTTATGGATCACGATTAACCAAACTCTACTCCGTTTTTGGATCATGAGAAACCAACCAATGCTAATGCTCCATCCCTATTTGTGATATGAATGAGTCCATATTACTTATCGATTCCGAATAGTCAATTATGCCAATTCCTTAGGTGATCAATCAACAATTACAGAAAATCAATCTTAATTCATCTATACAACCATTATTTAATCACCCGGCCTCGATATTCTTATATTCATTTTCTCATATCATCAGCAAACATACATAATTCCCATTTATCCCCACCATACATATCCATTTATCTTTGCCAAAAATCTAATGCAACTATCACTACAATCACATACAATAAATGGAATCGGGAATAATACTCACTCAGCCTTTGGAACACCGATCCTCTAGTAATAATAGTCCAATGGAAGGGAATCATCAATCTTGGGGTCACCTAAAAAGAAAGAAATACCCTAATGAGTATTTCATCACTTAACTAAACCAAACTATTAAGCAAAACTAGTAATTTCGTAATTCTCGTCATTTGCGGAAGTCCCGACTTAAAACGGCCGTAACTTGGTCATTTTAACTCGGAATTTCGCAAATTATACATCGATTTCTATCTACATCGAAAGATCTATCTAATTCTAATATTATTTCCAAGTTTTGAAAACGTTTGGGTCCTAAAACATTTTGATCAGTTCTGATCAGTAGCGAAATCCAATTCCAAAAAATAGTTTTGTGAATGTTTGTAATGTTTCTACTATATAAATCAACTATACATGCAATATTGATGATTTCCTATCATGAATGGCATGTTATGAGCTTGATGTATGCATGCTCTTGATGATATTCACTAAAAAAAAATTTTAGAACTCTTATTTTGTAAAACTCCATAAATACTTACTCTTAAGAAGACTAGTTTCATGACTTTGATCATTCTCTTTTGTCTTGGAATTATTTCTTAGGAAAATCTAGTTATCCTTGCTAAAATTGATTCTTTATTATATCTATTCCTTAAGGCCTTCATTTCTTCATAAAAATCCTCATTTTATACTTTGTAAACATGTTTTCAAATAGGGGCTATTCCTAAATCCAAATTTTTGTATAATTAGTTTTTGAGTGATTTCTTTGAGGAAACTTGTTTAATACTTTAAAAGTTAAGGCTCTATTATACCTATCCCTTAAATACTTCATTTCTTTAATAAAACTTCTATTTTGAGTTTGGAAAGTATATGTTTTCATGCCATTACTCCTTTATTACGAATATCTTAAAATGACAAGCAACTCAAAATCCCATATCAACTTATAAAAATCATCACTTAATAATATCTATTACCTATACTCTTCATGTTTCATATAAAATGCAAGTTTTGGAGTTGATAAAAGAGTCTTTAAAACATGGTCTTGAAACCATCCGAATTTACATTTGATCATTTCAAACAAATAAATTTCCTTTTTGAGTTCATAATCTCATCTACTTAAAGATGTACAAACTACAACATTTAAATACACAAGACAAAGGTATTTATGGTCATTAATGCACCAAAACACAAAATATCCATAAGATCATGAATGTCAAGTATAATATGAACATTTAAATGTTAGATCCATCACTTAGGATGTATGAAATGAAGTTTAAAAACATAAAAATAGATTTTTGTGCAAGATCTTTACTTTACTCTACTACTACATGCATGAACATGAAGATCATCATACAAAACATATTCAAATACAAGATCTACTATTGTGATGGTTTGATATTCATGTAGTAATATTTTCTTATCCCTAGCAAGAGCTCATGGGGACTTAAATGTAAAAATACTCATGAATGGTCTTGCCATTAGAAGGTTTAGTGGTAGAAAGGTTAAAGATCCATCACCTAAAGCTTGAATCAAGAGGGAACGAAAAAGAAAAATAAGCTTGTGTGAGTGTGTGTGTGTGCTAGGGGTCACGGCACAAAGGAGAGAAAAAGAGAGGTTTTACTTGAGTGAAAAAAATGAAAGAGTAAAAATGAGGAGAGGGAGTATAAATGGATATATATATATATATATATATGGAAGTAAATTAGGGTTAATGGCTTAATAAATTAACTAAAAAAAAAAACAAATGACGTGAGAAGGGGGGGGGGGGGGGGGGGCGGGGCTTGTTTGGGGAGAGAAGGGGCGCCGGCCATAGCAGAGAGAGAGGAGAGAAAATAATTTTATTAAAATTTCTCAAATTAAAATGTGTAATGAAATGCATTGCAAAAGTAATTATAAAAGGTGATATAAAAAAGTATGGTTTAGTTGTAAGGATGTAAGAATAGGGTATGGTTTGTGAGTGTGAGTAGGGTATAGGCTTGTACTTGTGAATAGTAATGATAGTAATCAAGACAATTAATTTACCAGTAGTAAAAAAAATACGAGAAAAGGGCTATATCTGTAATTTTTATAAACCGAAAAATTATAAAATTTATATTTTTGAAATCCTTATTAAATTTTGGTTTTAAAGAGTATTTCGGGATATTTTTTGAATTTTGAGTTCTGGGGTGCGTTTTTCGTAATGGATTTGAAGAAGGCCCGGAATGGAAAATTTTTCGAAATCTAATCGTTTTATGGTTTGAAATATACTTTAGAACAATATTCCCTATTAAATTATTTTATAAAAGTTCTTTAGTTTGAAATTGAAGAAAAGCCGGATCTAGGGATCTTAGGTTTCTCTCTCAAGCTTAAGCTAATCTGGTTTAGGGTTTTGGTTTCCGGTTCCCGGAGTCTACTTGGTTACTGGGAAAATCGGGGTTTACAATATAAAATCTCAATTTCAACTTAATATTACTATCATAGTTATATTAACTTGTCTAATTATTCTATAATTCATTTAACTTATCCAAATCTATCTGAACTCAATTTCTAATATATATGAGGTTTGGATCATTTCAGTATTGCTTTGAAATAACTAACACTTAGTAGAGTTTCTAAGGCTTGAAACAAGAAATAAGTGTTTAAGATATGATTAATTTAAAGAGATAATCAAAACGAACTAGTTAGTTTCATGTATGCTTAGTCTCTCCTGGATAGGTGGGACCATAAACGAGGACTTCCTTCAACCTTGATGAGAGGGCGGAAATCTCTATCCTGTTTGGATTTCGAGTTATCCATGCTTGTATTTGTTCATATGTTTGACTATTGCATTACATATGATTGTTAATAACTTGTTTGTTATGTGGTATGTTCTGGTTATTCACTGAGCCCGTGTTTCGCTCACACTCCAATAGTCTTTACAAGTTGACGCTACAACCTTGGTTTGTTCCTTCCAGGAGCTTAGCACCGATAAGGTCCTAAAGCTGGAAAAATTATGGGATAAGAAGTATAAGTGTTATTAGTTATGTTATCAGATGTTATTCGAACATCATTTTATTGATTAAATACTTTAGTTATATTATTTGGTTTGTAATAGTTGAGTTATTCGAATAATAAACTTTATTTATGCTATTGTATTCTACTTATTTTCATCGTTTCTAACCATGCAACCAAAAAGATCCTGTATTGTTAAATTTAGTCATCTTCCAAGGATAATGAAGTACTAACATGCCCTTATGATGCTATCTAATGATTATCATAAAATCTAAAACACAAGTTCAATGCATTAGATGGTATCATAATGGGTGTGTTGCTACCAGGGTACCCTTAGGGGCGTGACAATTGTTAAGTTCATCGGGTTATGTGAGTCAATTTTGAGTCGTCATATGTCATCTCAAGTCAGGAGACAATTTGAGTCAAGTCCAATCGAGTAGTTAGTTGTTTGTCATCTTTATTGAGCCTAAGTCTTTTTAAAAAATCGAGTAAGTGAAGGTTGGAATAGCTAAACTAATTTTTATTGCTTATATATGCTATATAGAATATCAATTGTGTGAAGTTAAAGAAACTTTTAAATCTTAAAATATTTCACAAAATGAATATAACGAGGAATATCAGGTAAATGAGATAAAAGACCAAACAACATAATTATACTACCTGCAATATAAAAACTTAATAAATATGAATGTTTAACAAAGGAATCCAAACTTCTTTTAAGGAATGACAAATAATAAGAGAACTTGAAATTAAAACGTAAGTTAGAATTTGAACTTTGGTAATTTAAATAAGTAAAGTAAAATGATTAATTAGACAAAACTAAATAACTTATATTCACCAAATTATAAATAAATTAAATTGGATTTGAGATTCTAAACATTCTCTTTTCTTAGCTAATTTTCTTTAAGTATCTTTTCAACAAATCAAATCTCTTATCTTTTATAAATTTAAATTAAATTTCCTTTTCTTTTATTCTTAAATCTCTAAAATATTGAATAAATTCAATTTTTATGTTTAGTAAATTTAAAAGTCTAAATCTTAGTTCATTTCATAAATTAATTTATTCAATTTCTTACAATTAACAAACAAGGCCTTTTCTCTTTTGATTTACAAATGAACCCAAATTTTTTAAGTTTATTTGCAAGCCTCGGAAAATTTCAGTAAATAATTCCAAAATGAACTTCGAAAATAAACTCTAAAAATGACTCTAAATTAAAACCGAACTTCAACTAGTCCTAATCACGAACGAATCCGAAAATTTCTTAATCTTAAGAAAACGAAAATCCTTAAAAATAAAATAAGAACTCAACAGTCTTCAAATTCAAAACCCGTACGTACGACTAATTCTATATTTAACTCTAAATTGTAAAATGGGGTAATATAAAACTCAAAAACAAATTTTTAAAAAGCAAATAACGATAAACCTTCGGAAATAAAACTCAATTCAAGAATTCTGAAAACGTTGAGATATATAAATCTTATAAAAAAAATTTAAATAAATTTCTCAAATTAAATATGTTGTATAAGCATAAAACATCAGTTTCCAAATTGGCAAGGATCTAAACGGAAAATCACCTGGGAACCCTAAGTGGAATAAAGTTGTTTTAGTCCGGCAATCTCGCACGGTTAATCGTAGAGGCCGAGGTGTAGTTTAAGTATGGAGAATAACTCATAGTAATATAAGATCGCTTAAAAATATCAGATTGGTAAATTTTTGACCTATTTCGAATCCGTTCGGATACAAACTTCGAAAAACTTGTCCGGGGCTCGAGATATAAAAAATATACCATTAATGCCGTTAGACTCGTATTTTTATAAAGATTTCAAAAATATCAGTTTTATAATTTTTCGATAACTAGAATTATCTTATTTTGCGATTTTATTCGTATTTCATTACTACCGGTAATTAATTAGTCTTTTGGTACTATTCATTACTATTCATTATATAATTTTATTATTCTTATGAACCCTTATATTTTTAGATAAATATTTTATATATTATGAAAAATTCTATTTTTCCTAAATTTAGTTCGTTATACGGGATTTGTTTCTGTTTAAGACCCGATACTAAAAATAAAATAAATTAATTTAATAATTAAAAATATTTTAAAAATATTTTTATTTTCATAAAATAATTTTTTAGAATTTTTCGAGTTATAAAAATATCATTTATAGTCTATATTCGCGTATTTTGATCATACCGATAACATATTTGTTGAAATACTAAAATAATTCAAATAATTATTTAATTTTATTTATGAAAATTCTGCCACTCATTTAAAGATATATTTTCTTAATTTTATTTTATATATTTTCTTAATAAAAAATACTTTTTCAACCCATACTTTAAACACACTTCATTTGTCACTTCTATACATTAATCAAGTTTTCTTTCACTCATTTTACACTCCACTTTCCCATAAATGACAGCTGACCACACTCATAAAAATAGCCATTTTCTTTTATTTATTAATTTATTTAATGATTTAAAGCCTCTTTTAGTTAGCAAATGAAGGGACACAAGTTACACTTTCAAAAATTTAAGTTACACTAACTAAACCCTCTCTCTCTTCCTTGCAATTCACATGCAGCACCCCCTCAATTGCTGCCTTTGTTTTATTTTTTTTTTCTCTCAATTAACACACTCCTCTCTCTCCATTTAATGCTTCTCATTTACTTCCTTTCATTCCTTTGAACCCTATCTCATTTACTCTCTTTTTTCCTCTCTTTCTTTCTTCTTTTGTTCTTGTTCTTGTAGAACACAAGCTGCCCCCATCTAAAAAAATCACTTCCACACTCAATTCTTGAAGATTCTCTAAGTATACCTTTTTCTTAAGCTTCCATAAATGATATAGGTAAGGTATAGTGAGAGTTTCATGCATCAAATGACCTTCCATAAGCTTAAAAAACTAAGGATGATGATCCAAGATGAAATACTCCTCTTCTCCATGATTATTTCTTATATCATTATTATTTTCTTGCTAAAAGTAGTTATATTTTGTAGATCTAACTTTTTCTTATAGCTTTGACTTTGTTTATGCTTAGATCTTGTTATATGAGTTATTATTTTGTTATTACTAATGATTTATGCATATATTCATCATTCACATAACTATCTTAGTGTTCATGCATTTAAACTAGTGTAGTAAACTAGATCTAGTGTTTTAGGTTAATAAATGCATTAGAATTTTGATTTATTTTCTTATATAACTTCTAATACCATGATTAGAAGAAAAGTTTTAGAAAGCTCAAGATCTATTTTAGTTTCAACAAAAATCATTTTTGAAAATTCGGATAAAAAGGGAACCATATTTAGAAAAGCTATTTTCAACTGCAAAATGTGTATTTTTCATTTAAAATGAAGGGCTTAAGGAATAGATATCATAAATGAATGATTTTTAGGAGTAAAGTTTAGATCTATGAGTTTATAGTTTACTACCATGCATTTCTTTTATATTCATGTTCATATTATGTGTAGATCTTAGATTTGAACTTGAATGAAAATAGTAAAATTCGTATATTGACAAAACCTATATTTAAAAACCACTTTCCAAGTCTCAAAATGGAAGTTTTAGTTGAGAAAATGAAGGTTTAGTGGATGTATATATCAAGACTTCTTTTATAAGAATCAAAGGTGATTTTCAAAATAAAAATCTAATTTTCGGATTTAGGCTAAGGCCTAGTTTAAAAATATGTTTTCCAACTCAAAAATGAAGATTTTATTTAAGAAATGGAAGGCTCTTAAGATAGGATATGTAAAGGATGATTTTTCCTAAGTTTAGATGGATTTTATCAAAAGATATGTCCAAAAATAAATTTGGTAAATTCGGATTTCAACCACGACCAATTTTGAAAACCTATTTTTCAACACCAAAATGAAAGTTTTGCTTAGTAAATGGAAAGCTTATGGAATAGGTATCAACAAGAGATGTTTTTTATAAGTAAATGGTAGATCTACTAGTAGAGATTCTCAAAAATAGGAAGAGATTACAAAATATTAAAATTAGAGTTTTATCCAAAATTTGTAAGTTCGGTTTCAAAACCATGCCTTAAAAACCCATTTATCAACTTCAAAACTTGTGTTTTATATGAAAAATGAAGATTTTAGGTCATAGAAATCATTAAGTAGTGGTTTTTATAAGTTGAAATGAGTTTTGATGAGATTAATGTATAAAACAAAAAATAGAATCAAGATGGAAAATTTTGAGTTAGCAGTCAATTTGTGAAATTCGTAATTTTGAATGAAGGCCATAAGAACACCTATTATCCAAGCTCAAAATAAAAGTTTTATGCAATGAATGGAGTCTTTAAGTAATAGGTATCATAAAGTCTTAAATTTTAATGCATTGAACAAGTTTTTCCCAAAGGAATAATTCAAAAAGTGAATTTCTAAAAATTCGGATTTTTGAGTAAATCCTATTTGAAAACATATTTGCAAAGTCTAAAATACAAATTTTCACGTGACAATGAAGGTCTTAGGTAGTGTATGTTATGAAGACTCAATTTTAACTAAGATAACTAGAAATTCCTAAAAATTAATCCCAAAACAAAGTAAGTTGTCAAAGTTAGGAACTAGATTTTTCAAAAGTAGTTATTGTTGAAGTTTTGCAAAATAAGAGTTCTAAAATTTTCTTTTAGCAAAAATCATCAAGATTATGCATACATTAAACCATCACATGCCATTCATGTTAGGAAATCATTCATCGCATGTATAATTGATTTGTCAAGTAGAAACAATTCCAAGCATTTACAAAACTATTTTTCGGAATCAGAAACCTTTACTGATAAGATCTGATCCTTCTGTTTCGTGACACAAATGTTTTCAAACTTGAAAATAATATTAGAATTAGATAGATCATTTGAAGTAGACAGAGATTGATATATAAATTGCTAAATTCCGAGTTAAAACGACCAAGTTATGACCGTTTAAGTTGGAATTCCCGCGTAGGATGAAATTACAAATCTGATAGTTTGTATAAATAGTTTGGATTAGTTAAGTAATAAAATACTTATTATGGTATTTCTTCCTTTTTAGGTGACCTCGAAATCGACGATTCCCTACCACTGGATTACTTTTACTAAAAGACCGGTGATCCAATGGCCGAGTGAGTTTTCTCCTTATTTTGTTACCTTGATTGTTTGTAGCTAGTTGCATTAGAATTATAGGAACAAGATAAAAATCGAAATGAATGGGATGGGATAGATGATGAACTGTGATGAATGTATGCCAAAAAATATTAAAGCATATTGAAACCACGATTGATTGGAAACTGCACTGTTCATATATCTCTGTTATGTGTATGATATTGGTTAGTCACTCTAAAGAATGTATGAATATTTGACCTAAAAATAATTAAATTAGTCATGCATCGCATCGGACATATTGCATTTGGTAGCATACTACTCCTACGCAGTCGATCGGTATGGTCCAAGACTCATTGGATAATGAACCTGGTATCACGCTCATTCATAGGAAACTAACGCACTGGGATGCATTCCATGTGTAAGCCTAGCCGATCGAGTGCTATGAGCTGGGGCTCGGGGACTAGTAGCGGTCGTATAGACCTTCAATACCATCCCTAACCCAGATATGGAGGGCGTAAATCCGTTCTATGTGTGGTTTTGGATACCCTTACATAATTGTTCTCATGTTTTGTTCATGGATAGCATATGGATATTATAACTTGCTTGTTATGGTACGAAATTAAGGAATTCTCACTAAGCTATGTAGCTTATACCCCAATAGATATTGAATGAACAGTTATCTCATGAATGCTAAGTAGGGACCAAGAAGGTTGGCCGAGAATAACCGGGATTCGCAAGGAATAAGAATTGCTTGAAAATTTGCTAGGTTTGTGAATTGCCTTGTAATAGTTTTATGAGTGAAATCCTTTGATGAATTATCATTGAAGTATGATGATTTGATTTGAAGTATAGTGAAGTGTAGTTCCTTTACAATGTTACTCAAGTTGTACCAATATAAATGTATTACTCCGATTTCTCCTCCATTATTAAACCCTTGTACATAGTATGAAGCCTTCGCGTGACTAAGGTGGTCATTCCTAGGCATTATATTGTTACACGGACTACTACCACTTTAGGATACCCTTCGGGATGTACATTAATCACCAAATTTATGAAATGTCCTAAATAAGCTATTTGAAACCAAAATTCTAAGTTCACAATCCCTGCAATTTTGAGTTCAATTGCTTCTTTAAAAATATCATTTTTGTAAACCCCCGGAATTTTTTCACATTAGTACCCACTTTATAATATATTTATAAACTAGATAATAGATTTAGATTTTGATCGAAGTCTAATAATAGAATAATATTATATTTGATAAATGAAAGAATTTAGGAACCGAAAAAGAAATTCATAACCCTAGTTAATACCGAGAACAGATCTTGCATCTTGAATAAATAATTCAAGATATGATCTAAAATTTAAACCTAAAACCTGATGTACCTTTAGATTTAAATAGAAAAATGAATATAAGGATTAAATGATTGTTTTTTATTCCGATAATGATCGAGATTAATAACGAGTAGTATGAGTTTATATTTAGACTTAAAACCCTAAATTCAATTTCTAGTTGAAATTAAAAGCTACTAATAAGATTTCATGTTTGATATCAAAACTAAAGATATATAATATATATAATTTGATTTCTGTATTAAGTCCAATACTGCATAAATGATATTTAGCTCCTAAACAAAAACGATGATCCAAAAATGAACTGTTAGGATTTTAAATACACAGCGAAAAAATAAATTGATGAAAACTCAAAATCTAAACTCCAATAAATAATCAGATCATGCTATGTTCTAACCAAGTTTCTTAAGCTATCGAGCCTGAAACAAAAATTGACCTAATGATCTTAAGAAATCCAAATCGCGGAGATAAAATATAACGAATAATTAACTACATATATATAAATATAACCTAATTTGTATTATTTGAAAATCTAAGTGTTGTATAAATTTATACACATATTTTGTACAAAAACTTCCAAAATTAGCCGATTTATCCCTATAACTCGTATAACTAACTCAAAACTAAATTAGAATAAAAACTAAATATAATATATATATTTTTTTTTTGCGCTGCATCGTGCAAGTTGTGAGGAAAGAAGAAGCCGAAACTTGATCAATAATGCAATTTAAGTCAACAAACTCAATTCCAAAAACCTATCAAATGATGACAACTCACCCCAGCATAATTGCAATGAAAACACATAGTAAGAACAT